>JAVXUO010003107.1:0-39292 GCA_033065855.1 Escallonia rubra | reverse complement strand
CGTCAAGAGACGCGCCGAGATCCTGGCAGCGGTGAGGGTTGCCCCTGCAGCCAACTGCTAGGCATGCCGGCCACGATGCCCTCCGAGGACCTGCTCCCGTCCCGGAGTGACTCGCGGTTCATTGCCCTGGTGGTGTCGATGATCAATGATAACATGAGCGCACATGCTATGCTTAGGGTCCGTGGCGAGGGGTCCTCGTGCCGGAGCACTACGAGCGGAGCCCCCCGTGAGTCCGTCGGGTGATTGTGCCGGCGATGGCCTTAGGGTTGTAAGCCCATCCTTGTTGCGAAGGCAGGAGCCTCCGGTTGATTGTGCCAGCGAGGGCCGGAGCCCGTTGGTTGATTATGCTGGCGAGGGACGGAGCCCCCTTGAGTGTGCCTGCGAGGGCCGGGGCCCGTCGATTTGAGTGTGCTGGCGAGGGCTTCATGGTTGCGAGCCCGTGAGTCCGCGAGTTTGATTGAGCCGGCGAGGGCTTCATGGTTGCGAGCCCGTCCCGCCGCGAGGGCCGGAGCCCAGTCACTTTGATTGAGCCTGCGACAGAGTGTCGCGCTACTGAAGATAACGTCTGAGTGTTGTTGGAGCGCGAAGTCAGTGCCACTCGTCAAGTTCCCTCCTTCGCAGGGAAATGGAGGCCGACCCCCTTGGGGTGGCCGACCCCCGTGGGTGGCCGGCCCCCTCCTTAGGGGGGTGGCCGACCCCTTTACAAAGTGGGTGGCCGACCCCCTCTTAGGGAGGGTGGCCGACCCCCTTACAAGTGGGTGGCCGACCCCCTTCTTAGGGGGATGGCCGACCCCTTGGGGGAAAATGCACTTTTCGATCGCCGTTTGAATGCCTAAGGCGCGGAGCACTTTGACCGAGCAATCTTGTTGAGCGATGTTGACCGCCAAATGGGTGACGTGTCGTGCCACTAGGATCTCTTAGCGGGCCCCACGTACGGTCCAGAATAGGTTATGAACATAAGCCCCCTGCGTGCGGGGTGCGCGGAGGGGCAACCCGAGCGGGCGCCGTACGCAGAAACGATGTTGGATGCACTCGGCATGGTCGTCGCTTAGTGCTTAAAGCCCGCTGCGAGGGCGGAGCCCCCGGTCGATTGTGTCGGGCATGGTGATAAGGTTGTGAGCCGATCCCGAATGCGAGGGTCGGAGCCCCCGTCGCTTTGATTGAGACGGTGATGGCTTTAAGGTTGCGAGCCCATCCCGGTGCGAGGGCCGGAGCCCGTCGCTTTGATTGAGACGGCGATGGCTATAAGGTTGAGAGCCCATCCCGGATGCGAGGGCCGGAGCCCCGTCGCTTTGATTGAGACGGCGATGGCTATAAGGTTGTGAGCCCATCCCGGATGCGAGGGCCGGAGCCCCGTCGCTTTGATTGAGACGGCGATGGCTATAAGGTTGTGAGCCCATCCCGGATGCGAGGGCCGGAGCCCCGTCGCTTTGATTGAGACGGCGATGGCTATAAGGTTGTGAGCCCATCCCGGATGCGAGGGCCGGAGCCCCGTCGCTTTGATTGAGACGGCGATGGCTATAAGGTTGTGAGCCCATCCCGGATGCGAGGGCCGGAGCCCCGTCGCTTTGATTGAGACGGCGATGGCTATAAGGTTGTGAGCCCATCCCGGATGCGAGGGCCGGAGCCCCGTCGCTTTGATTGAGACGGCGATGGCTATAAGGTTGTGAGCCCATCCCGGATGCGAGGGCCGGAGCCCCGTCGCTTGATTGAGCAGGTGAGGGCCGGAGCCCCCGGTTGATTGTGCCGGCGAGGGCTTTAAGGTTGTGAGCCCGTCCCGCCACGAGGAGTCCTTGTGCCGGAGCACTCGGAGCTCGTCAAGGTAGCATCCCGGAGGAGCCGTCTACCCGACTGGCCGAGGTAGCATCCCGGAGGAGCCGTCTACCTGGCGGAAGGGGAGTTGAAAAGATGTGTCCCGGAGGAGTCGTTTATTCCCGCGGGATGTTGCACACTTCGGAGAGTGGGTTGAAGCATGTTCCGTGACCAAGGCAAGGTGCGCATGGTGTGGTGAATGAGTGCGGTGCCCGGTGGGCATGTAACATGATTGTGGCGCACGGGTGCGGCGACTACCGTCGCGAGACAATACCTAGTGCTGAGGCACATATCACGAGAACGGTGCATGAGAGCGGCGACGAGTGTCGCGAGACGATACTTGGTGCCGGGGGCACATATGATGAGAATGGTGCATGAGAGCGGCGACGAGTGTCGCGGGACCATACTTGGTGCCGGGGGCATTTATCATGAGAAAGGTGCATGAGAGCGGCGACGAGTGTCGCGGGATGATATTTGGTGCTTGGGGCACGTAGTGCGACAGAGAGTCAGTGGGATGGGATGTATCAGTGACGCGGAGCATGGGCATGACGACGTGTGAGAGTGCGGTGTGCGGGCGCCGGCGACGAAGGTCGCGGAGATGTTGCGCGGGCGACGAGAGTCGCGGAGGTGTCATACGGACGCGGGCGATGAGAGTCGCGAAGATGGTGCGCTGGCGACGAGAGTCGCGAATCTGGTGCGCTGGCGACGAGAGTCGCGGAGCTGACGCGCTGGCGACGATAGTCGTAGAGATAGTGCGTGGGCGTGGCGACGAAGGTCGCAGAGACGAGAGTCGCGGAACTGGCGCGTGGATGCGGGCGACGAAGGTCGCGGAGATGGTGTGTTGGCGATTAATGTTGCGGAGATGGCGCGCAGGCGACGAAGGTCGCGGAGATAAAGCGCACGGGTGCTGGCGACGAGGGTCGCGGAGATGGTGTGCTGGCGACGAGAGTCGCAGAGATGACGCGGGGGGGAGCCGAGCCGCCCGGATAGTGCGCTGGGGACGAGAGTCGCAGAGGTGGCGTGCGGCGACGAAGATCGCGGAGACGGCGCGTGGGCGCGGCGACGAAGGTCGCGGAGATGGAGCGTGGGCGCGGTGACGAAAGTCACAACTACAGCGTGCGCGCAACGGTAGTCGGTCGTCAAGGTAGGCAGCCAACACCCTTAAGGGGAAGGCACACCAAGGCTGCTTCATAAATAAATAAAAAAAGCACGTGACTTGAGCATGTGTTGCTTTGATCGGCCTGTGAGTGTTGAAAAGTTGACCGTTGAATATGCCGACGCGTCATGAGAATTGGGACCCTCAGTGGGCCTATAGGTGTAGCCAAGATAGGGTGGGAACATAAGCCCCCTGCGTGGGGCGTACGCGGAAGGGTAACCCGAGTGGGCGCCGCACGCATAATCACTTAGCAAGATGTTGTTTGGCCGGAGAGTTGTTGAGGGTCTGTGTATGAGAGACGGCGACGAAGGTCGCGGAGATGATGTCCGGGCGACGAGGGTCGCGGAGAGAGCGCACGGGTGCGGGCGACGGAGGTCGCAAAGATTGTGCCCGGGTGACCGGCGACGAATGTCGCGAAGACGTGGCCTAGGAGATAGGCGACGAGCGTCGCGGAGGGCGACGAAGGTCGCGAAGAGGACACTTGGATGCTGGCGACTAAGGTCACAAAGACTGCGCTCGGGTGACCGGCGACGAATGTCGCAAAGACGTGGCCTTGGAGATAGGCGACGAATGTCGCGAAGAAGACACTCGGATGCTGGCGACGAAGGTCGCAAAGACTGCGCCCGCGTGACCGGCGACAAATGTCACAGAGAGAGCGCATGGGCGCCGGCGACGAAGGTCGCGAAGAGAGAGCGCACGGGCGCTAGCGACGAGGGTCGCGACGACGGCGCCCGGGCGATGGGCGATGGGCGACGAACGTCGCGGAGAGGGCGCGGGCGACGAGGGTCGCGAAGACGGCGCCAGAGCGCTGGCGACGAGGGTCGCGGAGACGGCGCCCGGGCGACGGGCGACGAAGGTCGCGAAGACATTGCCCGGGTGATAGGCGACGAGAGTCGCGGAGATGGTGCATAGGCGCTGGCGACGAGGGTCGCGAAGACGGCGCCCGGGCGACGGGCGACGAAGGTCGCGAAGACGTTGCCCGGGCGATAGGCGACGAGCGTCGCGATGTTGTTCGGCTGTCACGAGTGGACGTGACTGTGAAGATGGTGGTGTTGGTGCGATGGGTAAGTGCCGAAGAGAGTGGCCGAGGGGATGGCCGTGAGTGAGGGTGGCCGAAGGTGGGTGGGTCGGCCATGGGGTCGGCGGGGTGGTGGGGTCGGCGGCACAGCGCCTTCGGCCGCGCGACGTCGAGCTTACGGGTCGGGGAAGAGAGAGAAAGGGGCCGAGTGGGGGGGTCGGCCGGGGGGTCGGGATATCAGGGGGGGTCGGGGTGGGGAGTTGGGTCGGCCAGGGGGGTCGCGGGGAGAGTGGCCGAAGCAAGAAGAAGAAGAAAAAAAGCGAAGGGGAAGAGGGCGGCGGCGGCAATGGCCTGCCATGGCGTCGCGGCGGCTTCCGGGGTCGGGGGAGAGGAGAGAGAGGCCGAGGTCGGCGGGGATGAGGGGTCGGCCAGGGGGGTCGGGATAGCAGGGGGTCGGCGGAGGTGGGTCGGCGTGGTGGAGATGGCCGAAGTGGAAGGTGGGTCGGCCATGGGGTCGGCGGCGCAGCGCCTTCGGCCGCGCGACGGCGGGCTTACGGGGTCGAGGAAGATGGAGAGAGAGGGGCCGAGGGGGGTCGGCCAGGGGTGAGGAGGTCGGCGCAGCAGGGGGGTCGGCGAAGGGTGTCTCGCGGGAGAGAGAAGCCGAAGCTGATGGAGCGACATGAAGAAGAAGAAGTGAAAGAGGCCCGTCGGCGGTGGCCATGGCTGCCTTGGGGAGGTCGGCCGGAGGAAGGAAGTCGCGGGTGGGGAGTGCTCGGCGAGGATCGAGGTCGCCGGGGGAGGGGCGACGCTGGGAAGGGTCGTCCGGCGGTGGGCAGTCGCGGCAAAGGCTGTGCGGCGCAAGGAGAAGAGATGAATTTTTTAGGGTTCCAGCGAAACGGGTCGGTTTTCGGGCAAACGGGTGGGCGGGTGACCCGCTCCAGGCTGATGGAAGAGAGAGTAAATGGGTCGGTGCAGACGCGGGTCGGGGCTCCGCGGGTGGGTTCGGCCCACCTGGACTTCTTCTTTTTTGCTGTGTTTTGACTTGGCCAATGAAAAAGAGATGCGAATTTTTTTTTTTTTTTTTTTTGAAGCCTATAAAAGGAGCATGAGAGGGGATGAAAAAATGTTGAGTGAGAATAACTTTGAAGTGAAAGGGAGAGAAAGAGGGAGGTTGGGGAGTGATGAAAATTTTCGTCGAAAATTTTTTCAAGTGTTGGAGAGAGCGACGGAGGGTGAAAATTTTTCTAAGTGTAGAATGAGGATGGGAGGGTGATGAGCCGACCATAATCATGTAGGGTGCGAGGGCGGTTCGAAAAAAAAAAAAAATCTAAGTGTTGAGAAAATTTTTTTTCAAGTGTTGAGCTGGGACAAGGACGCCGAGGGAAACCGCGAGGAGTGACGACCCGACCGCGAAAAATGAAGAAATTTTTCTAAGTGTTGAAAAGGGAAGAGGGTGCCGAGTGAAGCCGCGGGGGTGATGACCCGTCCGCGAAAAATGAAGAAATTTTTCTAAGTCTGGAAAAGTGAAGAGGGAGCCGAGTGAAGCCGCGGGGGTGATGACCCGTCCGCGAAAAACGGAGAAATTTTTCTAAGTGTTGGAAAGGAAATGAAAAGGGCATGAGGAGGCGATGTGACCGCGATCGCGACCACGAGGGGTTGAGATGAGAGGGAGTGGGGACTTAGAACAGCGGGTAGATATGGACGACCGACTAAGTCACAGAGGCGATAGCTAGCGTGGCTCGAGCCACCCCGCGCACCACGTACCAAGCTGCTGCAATGTGAGGCAGAAGGGGTTAGGAAGTGGTGAAGCCCCCAAGGGACTGGGTGATGGCATCAAAGGTGGTGCCAGAAGAGTTGTGCAAGAGCAATATAGCATGAAAATTCTCTAAGTATGGGAAATGCAACTTCATTGATAACAAAAGTAGGCGATATACGTGGGTACATGGGAATTGAGTACATAAAAAGTGGCGAAATGACGGAAAAAAATACAAGTGTAGAAAATGCACTTAGGGCAGGCTAGGACTTGGGTGGTTGGTTCACATGTTCCGGACTTAGAGCTTGAGTTCGCCACATGCAATCTTGTCTGCGAAGACGAACTTGAGGCCCCTACACCACTTGAGACCGTGACCGACCTTCCGGTGATATGGGCAGTAGTTGGGACGGGCTAAGTCTTCCGGGGTAGGTTCATTGTCGACATTGGGCAGGGTTATGGCATTGTCGTCGATCCATGTCTCGAGGAGATCACTGACAGTCTTCAAGTCACACGGGTATTCTGGGGCAGGTGTCGGCTGCCCTCTCTTGTCAGGGCGTTCATCCCTTCTTTGGGACTGACGCTTGCGGTTGGTGTCGTCGTTACTGGTTGCTGCTATTGTCACGGCCGAGACGAACTGAGTTTGGGGCTTCGGGGTCTTTGACGAACCGACTGAGTCATATGTGCGTCGTGCGGCTTCTTTGAGATGTCCCCAAGACCGAAGTTGGAGGTTTTCGAGGTAGACCCTGTAGGTGTCTTTCATGTTCTTGATACAAATGGGGACAAGGGTCTCATCTTTACTGAAGTCAGTGCACTCCAAGCACTTGTGATGAAATCGCGTAACATAGGCATTGAGGTCCTCCCAGGGGTTTTGACGGATTCCGGCAATGTCAACGATGGTCACACGTTCTGTCTCATAGTGAAACTTGTCAAGGAAAAGCTGAACCATGTCGGACCAGGAGTGGATAGTGCCGTCAGGGATCTTGTGGTACCAAGAGTAGGCAAGGCCAGTCAAGGACTTGTGAAATTCCCGAAGCTTCAAAGTGTCGCCCGGGCCATATTGCTCTAATGAGCCGACGAATCTTGTTAAGTGTTCACGGGCGTTGCCCTCGCGTCCGTTAAAGAGCGCAAAGGCGGGTTGCTTGTATTTGAGTGGGTATGGTGTGATGGCTATGTCGTTGGCATATGGTGCATGGCCTGTCAGTTGGGCCGATGAGTCGAGTGCAGAATTCTGTGACAGTCGGTGGAGGAGTGCGTCGAAGTCTGACTTGGAGACATAGTAGGACGATGGTTCTTCATGGCCAACAAAGGGTTGGTGGCTGGCTAGGGCACCGCGAGCCCCCGAGCCCCCTGACGGGGTAACTTGATGAGCAGGAACAACTGAAGGGTGATATACGGCAGGTGCTGATAATGGCAAGTGTATGGTGGTATGGTTGGGTGGGCGAGACATATCCACCAGTTGATCGATTGTTTGATGTTGCTCCGTTGGGTAGGGGTTAGGTTCCATCTCAATGGATTCGTGGGTTTTGGAAGAGCTTCTGGCTGGCACATGTTGAGGTGCAACAACAGGGAGGACTTGTTGCAATACTGGTCCGAGGTCTGCTTGCGGTCTGTGTGACGGCATCACGGGATGCGGCGTATCAGCTATAGGTGGTGAAGATGCCGCGAGTCCTATCGCCAAGGGTCTGGATGATCGAGGCGGCGGTGGTCGCGACACTGTGGCCTGAGCGGCGTCAGGAGCCAACCCAGGTCCTGAAGGTCGGATTGGTGCACTGGGTTGTTGCGAGGCCAACGCCTGTATAGATCTTTGCATTTCCATAATGGCGGCGATGAGAGTGGTCTGCGAGTCTTGTAGGCTGGCTATGGTGGGAGTGAACTGCTGGATGGCCGCATCGATTGCAACTTGCACGTCAGGTGTGGGAGGATCTTGGAGGCGTGTATCGCTAGTCCCCTCTTGGTCGTCAAGGCGACGCTCCTCTCGGATAGTGAGGTTGAGGCCTTGGCTGGTTGACCTGGTAGCTCTCCCTTGTACGGGCATGGTCGCTCGGGTGTGGCAGACTGCAACACGATGCTCACCTCCCCAGCAGAGTCGCCAAATGTTGCCGAGGAAAGATGGTTCGCATGCCACGTGAGGTGCCACAAAGGATGCAGTCTGCGTTGGCTTCCAAGTAGACAAAGTGGGAGACAGCAAGGATGGAGCAAGGGCTGAGAGCAAGGCTCCCCAGGCAGGACGCAAGGGCTGGCAGTGCCGCGTCAGCAGGGAGACGACGAACAAGGGCAACAGTCAACTGTCGACGGTCCGCGTCAAGGGTGCAGCGTCAAGAGTCCGATGTCGAGAGCTCAAATGTGTTTCTCTCACTAGAAATCCAGAGAGAAAGAGCTTTAGAGAGAGAAAGTGAAATGTTGAAATCAGATAGAAGTCCTTGAATAAGCTCCAGAATCCACTATATATAGGCACAAATATGCGCGTGTCATCAGCTGACACGTGTCGTCCTCTGAGAGTGACACGTCGCCGTAGGGGGTCTCGCAGTCTTGATTGTCCGTCGGATTGCCGGTCCCCGAGTTCGTGTCGTCCTGCCCTTGCAGCGTCCCTCTGCCTGTCTGAGAAGACTGACCACACTGTGGTAGCATGGTCAGAGTAGCCCGTTGCCCCAGCCTCCAGTCCAAGCCCTTGCTGAATCCCACGAGATGCGTCAAGAGACGCGCCGAGATCCTGGCAGCGGTGAGGGTTGCCCCTGCAGCCAACTGCTAGGCATGCCGGCCACGATGCCCTCCGAGGACCTGCTCCCGTCCCGGAGTGACTCGCGGTTCATTGCCCTGGTGGTGTCGATGATCAATGATAACATGAGCGCACATGCTATGCTTAGGGTCCGTGGCGAGGGGTCCTCGTGCCGGAGCACTACGAGCGGAGCCCCTCGTGAGTCCGTCGGGTGATTGTGCCGGCGATGGCCTTAGGGTTGTAAGCCCATCCTTGTTGCGAAGGCAGGAGCCTCCGGTTGATTGTGCCAGCGAGGGCCGGAGCCCGTTGGTTGATTATGCTGGCGAGGGACGGAGCCCCCGGTTGATTGTGCCTGCGAGGGCCGGAGCCCGTCGATTTGATTGTGCTGGCGAGGGCTTCATGGTTGCGAGCCCGTGAGTCCGCGAGTTTGATTGAGCCGACGAGGGCTTCATGGTTGCGAACCCGTCCCGCCGCGAAGGCCGGAGCCCAGTCACTTTGATTGAGCCTGCGACAGAGTGTCGCGCTACTGAAGATAACGTCTGAGTGTTGTTGGAGCGCGAAGTCAGTGCCACTCGTCAAGTTCCCTCCTTCGCAGGGAAATGGAGGCCGACCCCCTTGGGGTGGCCGACCCCCTTGGGTGGCCGACCCCCTCCTTAGGGGGGTGGCCGACCCCCTTACAAAGTGGGTGGCCGACCCCCTTCTTAGGGGGGTGGCCGACCCCCTTACAAAGTGGGTGGCCGACCCCCTTCTTAGGGGGATGGCCGACCCCTTGGGGGGAAATGCACTTTTCGATCGCCGTTTGAATGCCTAAGGCGCGGAGCACTTTGACCGAGCAATCTTGTTGAGCGATGTTGACCGCCAAATGGGTGACGTGTCGTGCCACTAGGATCTCTTAGCGGGCCCCGGGGTGCGGTCCAGAATAGGTTATGAACAATATGTACATATATACATATATATATATATATATGCATATATATATATATATATATTGCATACAGCCTAATCAATCAAATAATGCTATTTAATAATCGAAAGTTAGGAGTAATGCAAGTGAATTCATTTATGATATTTCACTTAAGTTAGTCGTGATTAATTCAGCTACTAAGATTATTCTTTGTAGCCAAATAAAATCTTTTTTATGCGGTAAATTTTTTTGTTGTCAATGTAGTACACATTAATACACTTTTTAGAATCTTAAGATATATTATATTTTATAAACTGATTTGAGCTTGGCTCGAGTTACTAGGCTAGTTACAATAATACAAAGAATTGATTACATCCATGTCTTTGAAGTTAAGATAAAATTAAACCCGTGTCCATATTACTTAATTTGGATAAAAATGAGTGATATTATTTGACCGGAAAACTTAAATATATAACGGATTAAACATAATGATAAAGTGCCCCTATCACTCCCATATAATTACCAAACTACTTTTGATCATAGAGCTCATGCATGAAAGCTTCTGGAACCATTCAACTCATTGTTGACATATAATTACTAGAAAAATCAAATTTCATCAACCTAGACAAACACAACAAAGAAAAATCTGACCCTAGATTGGAACGACACTAAAACCTTAAAGTTCAATTGAAGATTCATGACAAACCCAACTTGCAACTGGTTGAATATGTGTGTGTGTGTGTGTGTGTGTGTGAGAGAGAGAGAGAGAAAGAGAGAGAGAGAGAGAGAGAGAGTTGTGTTGTGTGTGTGTCTGTGTCTAGGTTTTATGTTCAATGGGGCTCTTCTCTTGAAACATGGTTGTAGTCGCCACAATCGTCAGTCGTCACCACCACTGTCGTCAGCAGCCGTCACCGCCGCTATTGTTTGCCACGACCAACCCAGCCTATATCGTCATTAGCTGTTGTAACCATCGTCAGCCACGACCACCTCAGCCCCTATCGTCTCAGTCGCCACCACCCCACCATCACTATCAACGCCATAGTCCTTCATCTTCCTCTACTTGCCTTCATCGCCTCCATCGTCATCCATCTCCCACCACCTCCTAAACCTAACTACCACACCGTAGGTGGTGGTGGTTGTTGTGACCGCCCACCCTTTTAACCCCGGTTACCCCCGACCATCATCGTCCACCATCCTCCCTTTATAAGTGGGGTGTCATTCGGTAGTGGGTGGTGATGGCCGTCAGGAGAGGAAATAGGCAAGGGAAAAACAAATGCTAATTTAGAATCAATGGACTTCGCCCAAAACCTTGAAAGCCCCACTTCACTTTTGGCTCGATTGAGGAGAATCATAACAAGGATGGGCTTTTTTCCCTCAAGCTCGGCCCGGAAGTTCTTTCCTTTTGTTTCAATGGCAGGGCAGCTGGTATCTAGAGATTGCTTAGAAGTACTCTGTCTCTGCCTGACTTATGGTTTGAAAATTATACGATGCTATGTTGGCATATTAAACTTATGTATTAATAGCATCAGTAAAAATATATATTCTTATAACAAACCACTTACAAAAAGACATGACTGACACAAATTTTATATCTTTGATAAGGTATTATTACTTTTCCAAAATTCATATTCTTGACCACAATTCCACTTTAACCTTAGGGATATAGGTGCAATTAATTACAATACAAATGAAAAAAAAAATATTTCCAAAAATTAGCAACTCAAAATTAAAAGGAAAAAATTTAAATGAAAATTTCCGGGGGGGGGGGGGGGGGGTAACAAATTCACATCAAGACTAGTTGAATCCCATTATTGAACAGAAAAATCTCAGAAGAAATGCGCGCTACATTTTTTATTCACAATAATAACCAAAATTACAAGACACATGTATAAGAAAGTGTGGATGCATGATAAGGATATCAGACAAATAGGCAACCACCGAACATGATATGAGATAGACACAATCGTAGCAGATTCTCTTGATCAACTGATCTGAGACTACTCAAAAAATTCATGCTACCCCCCCCTTTTTAGTGACGATATTTGTCCACATTCAAGTTTTCAGTGACATAAGAGCTCCGTTAAGAGCTTTAGCAACGACTTCTTGTCACTAAGATGTCATAGGAAGATTGCTCCAACCACGCGCCCTCTCCTGCATAGCCCCTTGGGTGTTGTAAGAAGTCTGACATGTGCTTGTACTACATTTTCTTTTGGTAATTTGTCTTTTGGGCCTACTAAAAGTGTTGGCTCGTGTACTTACCAAGTCCATGCAAGTTTGTTGGAAAAAAATTGTGTGATATAGTGTAAAGGTTTCTAGTAACTAGATATTTGTAGGAAAAAATTACTCTATTGTTGTAGACTTCAAAACTGACTAGACATTTCCATGGTATGTCTCCAATGAAAAGCTCAACTGGCAATCTCTATTGCCCGTGGGGTACGAGTTAATAAGTGATAAATTAAAGTGCACCGCCACCAAATGTACAAACAAAGTGAACAATTAGACTCTGTGTAAAAAAAAAATATAGATACCCAATTCAGAACATCAAAATGCAGAATAATTTAGACTGTGTACCATTCGGCCTCACCACCCCTCCAATTCAAGCCACCTCTAAACATGGATGATGGTTGTTGATATGGGTAAAAATATACACCTGTGGGAGAGCGACGCGTGTCGCAACTAGAGAGTTTTGAAACTGCCCTGTGACTTTTGGAGAGGTGGGAAGTGGCATTTACCCACTCTCCCACTCTCCCATTATGGGTAATAATCACCCATCAATTTTGTTAACTCCCCATAAAAGCTGATAACTCCTCATTAAAGAGAAGTAACCGCCCTTTAATACATTCCTATAAAATGGAAGTGGAAAGAGGAAGATGGTAAATTCTGACTATCTATAATATTCTTATTCTCAGCTACTCTCTCAAGGGAGTTTTATTAACTTAAGCATCGGAGACTCCCCGCTAGAGCCCCCTTTGGGGGTCCCGGCGAGTCACCGTTTGCTCGTGTTGTGCTTTGCAGGTTTGTTCGCGTGCTCATTCGGTCCCTGTCAATTTTTGGCCACAAGATTTTGGCGCCATCCGTGGGACAGACTACCCAAGCAGACTTAGCAAACACGTTAGTCAAGAAAAGCAAAAAAGTCCAAAAACCAGCTGAACTCTCATCGGCAGCACCAATAGTGCTCGTAGCGATTAGCATACCTTCGTTAGTCATCAAAGGTGTGATCACCTAGCGACCACCCAACGACGCTCCTACAAAGCTACCACTACCGCTGCGATACAGATGACAGCCCCCACTGCCATTTCGGCCGACGTCCTATCAAAAGAAAAGCAAAGGGAAAAGAAGAGTTGTCAACCCGACTGTCGCCGCTCCGGTTAGTCGCAGACACCAAGCCTCAATCCACAATCAACGTCGTAAACACTACCGCTTAGCTGTCATGGAGCAGCACCCATTCCCAGTTGGGCTGTCACCAGAAAAGAAGGAGAAAAAGGAAAAAAATCGTCAAGATGGCCATACACAACGACGTCGCTTCTGTCCGTCACTGCTCTGAATTATTGCATATAGCGCCGGTCCATCCACCCCTGCGAATGCGCCCGGTTTTTGGTCAGCAATCGACAGTGCCGACCAAGACCACAACAACTAAGGACAACGGCGTCGTGGAAACCATGGCCTCCACTGCCAAACCGGCCCCATTATGGCAAAAGAACATCAAAAAAGAAAAACATCACCATACACAATTCCCAATGTTTCCATCTGGCAGTGCATCGACCGCTGGGACGACACTGAGAACAGCGATGAGTCCACCCATCGTTGTGGCTTTTCTGTCAACCATGAAACTCGACTACCGCCGATACAATTTCGGCAAATTTACAACAGAAGACCCTAGCCACAAATCAACCACCCAAATTGTATACATGGATGATGGCGCATCGTAATCGAGCAGCGGGTTATTGCCACTGCTTCGGTCCACTCCCCGTCGCTGCTAAACGCACGCCAACGGAGTCACGGCATTGTCGTCCCTTTTTCCTGCTATCTAATAGCAGCCACCACAAAATAGGAACGGCCCCGCCTACCATGCCATGGCCAACTACAAATCAGTGACAAGTTTGCCACTGCTAAGCCTCGGTCGGTGTCACTCGCGACCCAATTCAATAGATTATAAACGATTTACGGCCGCGCTGTCGCGGTATCGCCTACCGAAGACCCGTGACCGTCGCAAATTCAGTAGGTGCCGGAAAAATGACAGCAAACGCTGTCGCCGATCACAGTCTCAACAATTCCCTGCCATTTTAACAGCGTGGCGAGTTACCGGCACCACTCCGGACAACCCAACTTGCCGTTAATTCCATTCCATCCAACGTATCGACCAACCGCGGCCATCTACGATGACGCACGGTGCAAGACAAAAAAAAGAAAAAAAAAGAAAGACGACAATCGCAAACCACCTACCGTGACTGCGCTGCTGCTGCATCACCTAAAAGAGACCGTCGGTGGCCATTGTCGCCAAGCACAGTCTTGGCAATCGCGTACCACCACCGTTTCAGCCTACGCCACACTGTTGTGGCTAGCGGTCGCGCCACTACCAAACGCCTGCTACGATCAACGACCATGTCGCCAAATCGCTAGTCCGACCCCCATCGCCGCGCCGCTCCAATTCCTTACATCGCGCCAAGCAATGTCACTGGACCACCATGACCGGCTACATACTGTAGGGACTTTACCAGATTCGCGACGTGGTCGCCGCCACAGCCACATGAACTTCATCGGCCACTATCTCACTGGCGAAAGCCTGAATAGTGCAATAGGCATCGCCGCTACAGCCGAAGTCTGCCGGCCGTCGATGTTCAGTCCAAGCCTCCGCCGCGGTGACCATCAAAAGCACGGCCTTCAACTACGACTGATGCCCCCAATTGGAGAAGTGACCAGATCTGGATTCATTGGCGATGACCGTGGATGACTCTTCGGCAGACGGTGGCCTAAGGGTGGCGGCGATTTCACGATGCTCTGACTGCATCTTTCGTGAAGGAGAGGAACTCCAACCATCAACTGAATAAATCAGGTCATGCTTTCCTTTTAAGCAATTACGTTTTTGCCCCCAAAAGCTGCATATTTAGACTTGAACCCATAAGTTCTGTTTATTTGATATATGCAACATATCACCAAAAAAAACATATATGTCTTAAAAGCCTGCACTTGTAGCCTAACGTGTTTATCACATGTTTGTCGCTAAAAATAAGAGCTATGATTTCTAGCTCCAGTACGTTTAGCATACATTTATGTATGGCTTAAACATTATGGCCTAGAGACCCTATACGCATTCACTTTTTGGCAAAGCGCCTTCAGTCCATCTGAATGCTCATACTTTTTTATTATGCCTTACTTGTGACACATCGTAACTGCCTAATCGACAGGGTAATAATAGTGTCGCAGAATATGAGTATTATTCTCAGTTAAGTGCTTTAGCGCTAAAATATAGTTGCCTTAATTAGCTCGTACGCTCTCTTTTTTTGTTGTGAAGGTTTATATCACACCCAACTTCATAGTTGACGAAAATTCATAACCCCTGTGGCTTTAGTTACGCTAAGAGCTTCAAATGCAGCATCCTGTCGGCCAAGCGTTACATGTTGACTTGTGAAATGGAGACACACTACCACTAATCTGATAATTATGAGAGCGTCACAGCCTATGATTATATCTTTGCCAGTATGTCTAGCAAATTTGAGATCTCGTGCTCGTATTCTCACTTGCCACACAAAAATGCTGCAACATCTTTGTTAGTCATCTAGTGGTATCTACTCCATATCCTGCTACTTGTTTGGAAAAACCATGGTCCTCTAACTTTATCTGCTCATCTAGCCAAGCAGACAGACCGCACTCCCTAACTTTATTTACTTGTCTCACCGAGCCGACAAACAATTGTTCTTTTTAGGAACATGCCCTACACAGTGACTAAGAAGCGACTTTTGCATCTATGCCTTCTTAGTCAGGGGGGCTACATGTACATGAGATTATAACCTTTGACATGGAGCCTGCACTCCCCGTCATACGATGGCTGAGAGCAGCACTACCTGCTCGTCCCCACTCATGCCATATAAGAACCTATCAAGCAGTTACAAGCCTGGGTCAATCGTCCCTCTCGGATGTATCGAGCACTACAAACCACCACCTGTCAATGGTAACATAATCAATGATGCCTCACCTTACCTCCTCATCATCACGCTAAGAGTAGCTGCACCCAATGTCCAAGGTCACCCGAATCCGAAAATAATCTCGCCTTGTGCATCACGAGAATAACCAAAATTGTTGCAAGAGCCACATCACTTTTTCTAAATGACGAGGAGCGTCGTCATTCCAGAAATAAAAATAGCCTAAAACGAGATATTACAAGGCTCACTCGTTAGTACCTCAGTCGGGCTCTAGCCATTTTCAGGCCCGGCACTTTGAGAAGCTCAACATCGCAATGCCAGTTATCATTCGACACACCTTCACTAAGGACATTTGCGTTGGTCTCGCCTAGGACTCGTGCTCATCTCTATAAAGATTCGCCTAAAACCTTGGCCCAACTAAGAGCTCATACTCTTTTCTCGAGGAAGCCTCACAGGGCAGAGATCCTTTGAATGCCTAGCTCACTGCTGGCCGGACAGAGCGGAAGAACGCCAATGGACTCCTACATCGATAGACCGAGCAGACGAGCTCCTTTAGGCCTCTCGAAGTCTCTCTTACTCAAAATGAAATAAAGTGAAGAGAAATGAAATGAGCTCTTCTTATATAGAGATATTATTGTAATCCAATAGCCAGGATCTCATGATTGTTAGGAAAACTAACACGAGGCAACAATCGACCAACATAACTGGGGGGCAAGTTACCCGGCAAGTTACCCTTGTACCCTTTGGTGGAAACGACAAAATCGGGTGGACACGCTACTTCCCTCGAATACTCTATAAAGTCTCTACAAATCTCTCTACTCACCCGGCCGAGTAGACGAGCTCCTTTGAGGTCTAAGCCTCTACTCGTAAAATCGAGCAGACGAGTACATTAGACCCCCAATATCTCTACTCGCCCGGACGAGTAGACGAGCTCTTTTGAGGTCTAAGCCTCTACTCGTAAAATCGAGCAGACAAGTACATTAGACCCCTAATCTCTCTACTCGCCCGTTCGAGTAGACGAGCTCCTTTGAGGTCTAAGCCTCTACTCGTAAAATCGAACAGACGAGTACATTAGACCCCCAATGCCTCTACTCGCTCAGCCGAGTAGACGAGCTCCTTTGGTCTTAGCCTCTGCCGAGCAGACGAGCGCAGTAGACCCATGCTTTTACTCTAGTCGAGTAGACGAGCTCCTTTGGCCTTAGCCTCTACCGAGCAGACGAGCGCACTGGACCCATGCCTCTGCTCTAGCCGAGTGGACGAGCTCCTTTGGTCTTAGCCTCTGCCGAGCAGACGAGCGCACTGGACCCATGCCTCTGCTCTACCGAGTAGACGAGCTCCATTGGTCTTAGCCTTTGCCAAGTAGATGACCGCACTAGACCCCTGCCTATGCTCTAGCCCACTAGAAGAGCGTCTTTGGTCTTAGCCTCTGCCGAGCAGACGAGCGCATTAGATCCCTGCCTCTGCTTTAGCCGAGTAGATGAGCTCCGTTCGAGGTCTAAGCCTCTGCTCGCAAAAGCGAAGTAGACAAGCACATTAGACCCCTCTGCCTCTACTTGCCCGGCCGAGTAAACGAGCTCCATTCGAGGTCTAAGCCTCTGCTCGCAAAGCCGAGCAGACGAGCACATTAGACCCCGCTGCCTCTACTCGCCCGGCCGAGTAGACGAGGTCCATTCGATGTCTAAGCCTCTGCTCACCAAAGCCGAGCAGACGAGCGCATTTAGACCTCATACGCCTCTACTCGTTTGGCCGAGTAGACGAGCTCCATTCGAGGTCTAAGTCTCTGCTCGCAAAGCCGAGTAGATGAGCACATTAGACCCCTCTGCCTCTACTTGCCCGGCCGAGTAAACGAGCTCCATTCGAGGTCTAAGCCTCTGCTCGCAAAGCCGAGCAGACGAGCACATTAGACCCCTCTGCCTCTACTCGCCCAGTTGAGTAGACGAGTTCATTCAAAGTCTCAGTCTCTGCTCAAGAAGCCGAGCAGACGAGCACATTAGACCCCTCTGCCTCTACTCGTTCGGTCGAGTAAACGAGCTCCATTCGAGGTCTAAGCCTCTACTCGCAAAGCCGAGCAGACGAACACATTAGACCCCATTGCCTCTAGTACGTGACTTGGACGCGTGCACTTTGACCGGTTCGATGCGTTGGAAAAGGGACTTTGAATCTGTCGACGTGTTTTGCGTGAAGTGGGACCCCTATTGGGCCCTTGGGTGCGACTAGAATAGGTTAAGAACAATGAGTTGCGCGCATATCGCGTGTGCACGTCTGCCCAATAACTGACGTGATGTTATATTTAATTTTTTGAGTTCCTTTATTTCCGTGATGTTATATTTTTCTTTTTGTCAAACGTTGTAAAAATTGTAAGTGTGTGTGTGTGTGAGTAGCGCACGCATCCGCACACGGCTTAGAACTAGAGGAACGAACACATGTCAAAGCCATTTGTCAGTCCAAGGAAGCCAAGCAAGCCATGTGTCCCGATACCACCGTTGCCCATGCACCACAGTACGCGTCACGACCACCGACGGAAGAGCCCTAAGCCTAGAGGTGTCAAAGGGCTGGGCTTGGGCCTGCCCAGCCCGGGCCCAAAGGGCTAGAAAAAGGGCTTCAGGCCTTAAAAATCAGGTCGGGCCCAAATATATGAAATGGAGGCCCTGTCCAGGCCCAAGCCCTAGGCCCTAACCTTAGGGTCGGCCGGGCCCCGGGCCTTTTTTTATTATTTTTAATTTCTTTTTTTGTGTTGTAAAAATTTAATTTACGAAATAAATGCAATTGATAGGTCCTAAACCATTCAATATCTCTCTCATAGCTATTGAAGTGTCTTAGAGCTTTACTTTTACTCTATTTGAGAATATTGATTAGCAACAAGGAATAATTTTGTTCGAAAAAAGACAATCTTTTCACAAGAGAAAATAAAACTTTTAGTCATGAAATTTTTTGTTATCTTTAGACTTCACGTGCATTGAAGAAGTCAGCAAACCGATTGGTTTATGAATGTAACCCCCAATCTGCTGTCAGGGAAACCATAATACCAACCCACGGTGGGGCTATGGCATCACTATCTGAAGCTAAGATGTGAATGTCAAATCTATTGTCGCAAAGTCGACAACACCAACTGAAATATGCAAGAAAAAAAAAGGCTCAACTGTGTTGCAGCTCATCATGATTTGTTTATGCAATTGACCAGGTTCTTGCTGGTTCATGTCATAGCAGTGCCAAGTAGAAAGAGAAAATGTGGTATATATTCCAAAGCAGTGGTGACTTAACATATATATAGAAGAAAACTTAAGATGTTTTATCGAATCTCATCATCAAAGCGTAGAAAGAAGGAGTAGCTGAAAAGAAATGTGCGTGTCCAAAAGTTAAGTAAAAAGAAAAAAATATGAGGTAGAGAGAATGAGGCGCGAGAAAGAAGGGGAAAGAAAAAAAAATGACTCAAAATGGTTTAGGGCCAGATTTAGGGCCAAATGGCTGGGCCAAAATAGGGTCGAAAAGAGGGCCAGAACCGAGCTGAGGGTCGGGCCTGACCTGGGCCTTTTTAGGGCCGGGTCAGGCCAAATTTGGAAAATATTAGGGCTGGCCCAAAGGCCCTAAGGGTTAGGGCCAGCACTATTCATCTTTAGGGCCGAGCCAGCCCGGCCCTTTTGACATCTCTACCGCTAAGCCAACGCCCATATACCACACTGTCGTCAACCATAGCTTAACACCAGCAACAAACGAGGCAAACCCAAAGCCATTGCACCCTCGACGCCCATCGCCACTACTCAATTCACAGCTCCTACCAACGCCACCCAATAAAACCACCAATCCAAACCAACACGCCCAATAAAGAAAATTTCGAGAGAGGGGGCAAGGGACCTAAGCAGGGAGGGAAGGGAGGATAAGAAAGTGGGAAACCTAGCAAGAGATATCCTCAAATCGGATAATCTGACCACCTTCCACCACAGAATCTTGCGCCCAACTACCGTGACCACCACCACACAGACCAGACGCCTCAACTCGAAAACAGGGGTGGTGGTAACGGAACCTGCACACAGACCCACAAACAAAAAATATGAGTATGCATGAGCGATTGACCCAGAGCCACCATTGAAAACCATCAACCTTGGGATTCTGCCCAAATCACAGCAAGATTGAGCCAAGCCCACACCACATGACCGCAACAATTAAGATCTCTTAAGCATCCAAAAAACCAATTAAACCTTAAATCTAACACACCGCACAAAGACCCAGACAAAGACAAAAGCACCAACCACCGTGCTTCGGGGAAGCCCACCGTGGTGGTGGTAGCTAAACGAATTGAGTATTTTTTATAATTCTATTCTTATAGGATTAAATGCACAGGAAACCCCATACTTTGGGGTCATTTACACGAAACACCCTAGGGTTTGAATTTTGATTCCCACCACCCCAAACTTTCAATTTTGGTGCACATAGCACCATTTGACGGTTTTTAGTCAATTTTTTGGGATGTCTGTTAGAAGCCAAAGGGCATAAATGTAACTTCCTCCATAAACACACTGCCGACCTAATATTCTCTCTCCAAGTCAGACTCTCTCTCTCTCTCTCTCTCACCCCCCCTCTCTCTCATTTCACCTGCTAGATGAGAGGACTCCTCCACGCCCTCCACCTCCCGGCAACGACACAACAACAATACATCCACCTCCTCCATCTTCTAGCGACGCGATCTACAATACCTCTCTTTTACGAAAATCGAAGCAGCCTGAAATCGCTGCCATGGAAGAACCATCACCCACCGGCGACGACATAGCCGGACGACACATCTTCTGATTGTTGAACCCTAAATTACTGGAGTCCAAATCTGTGATGGCACCCGATATGGAGCCCATATCCGCGAACAACACCAAAAGATGACACCCATTTCAGTTGAGATTTCAAAGGTTTTGCAGGTTCTCGTGGTGAGCGATCGATGTGGGTTACGGTAGTGGTGACCATCGGGGGGAGGGGGGGAGATAGAGAGTGGAGTGGAGGTCGGTGATGAAGGGATTTGGTGTGTTGGTGGCGGCTATGTAAAGGGTTGTGGCTGCTGGGGTGTGGCAGTCGGTGTGGACTACGAGGGTGGCAACCGATGTGGGCTGGGCTGGTAACTGCGCTGCGATGGCGATGACAATTGAGATAGGAGGTGGTGTGGTGGTCATCGGTGATGAGATTGGTGTGGTGGTGCGGTGGTGTGGTGGTGACGCCAGTGCACATGGTGGAGGCGGCATAGTTTGGTGGTGGTGGTGGAAGTTCTTGATTCAGTTTTAGGTTTTGTTTTAGGTTTTGGTTTTGGTTTTAGAGGGGACAATAACAAATGGACTATTTTATCCCTCAAAAACTAACCTACGTTTGGTCAAAGGTGACTTTGACCGTCAAAATGGTGCGTGGAGCACATTACTGAAAGTATGGGGTGGTGAGAACCAAAAATTAAACCTTAGGGTGTTCCGTGTAAAAGGCCCCAAAGTATGGGGTTTCCTGTGCATTTAATCCATTCTTATAAGACACAAGACTCTTTTGAAATGTCTTTATAATTTTGCAGGGGCAATCTAAGCGGCTTTAGTTGTACATGGAGGCTTAATTAGAGATGTCAAGAGGGTCGGGCAGCCCGCGGCTCGGCCAGGCCCGTTTTTGGCCCGGCCCTCTAGTGAACAGTGGCGCCCCAAAAAAAAGGGGCTTTGGACCTGGGCTTGGACCAGGCCGGGGTTTCAACACCGGCACCACCATTGATTTCTGGGGCCCCGCGCGCAGGGCTGGGGGGGGGTGTAGCGAAAAGCTCTCATACTGTCTTTTTTTTTGGTACAAAAAAGCTCTCATACTGTCGCCATTAGGTCTAGCCTCTTAATTGCGTTTTCTTCTAGGTTATCGGTTGTAGAACAACCGTTTCGATCAGCCACGGCAATAACTTAGAGGTGGGAACTCACCTTATTTTCCCACGCTAAAGTTGGACTGTCTTGTGACGTTGCCAACATGTCCTCCCGACGCTCCTTTTGAATTTGTTCATCAATAGGTTTTCCGCACGTGGTCAACACCACATTCCTTTCGTGAGTCGTACACGCTAGCAACCTTCTCTAGATCTATCTCAGTTTGCGAGCATGTCGAACCATTAATTTTTGTTCTTTCCTTTGAACAAATCTCTTGAAGTTCGTGCATTGCTCCATTGCCTTTCGCAAATAACTATTTTTGTTACGAACTTCCTCAATTTGTTTATGCAAATCTTTTATATGATCTTTTCCTGGCAGGCGCCACTTATGTTCAAATTTTATTTGCCCTCCCCTGTGACCCCCAACGACCATATTCCCCAATAATTCCAAAATTTTCACTTTTAAAAGGAATTAGGGTGTCATTAAGATTACGAAATTTAAAAGAATTCATTTTGATGTCCTTAATAATTAACACATGTGGGCTTCAAATAAAGGAATAACTGCTTTTTTCATTGTAAATTACCATAAAAAATTTCAATGGTATAACACCACCACCATCTTTTGTTTCGACACACACACAATATATAAAGGCAAAACTTCTTTTGATTTAACACCTCTTTCGTGTTATCAACTATTTATTTAGAATGCTGACAAGGAATATTTGAAGAGTTGTTTTGAAAAAGGACACAAAATACAAATCTTAAATGGTAATAATTACCTATAAAGACATGTTTAGTTTTCATAAATTAAACTTTATTAAAAAAATAGTTAAAATAAATTATAAAGCTCAAACTTGATATTACAAAAATATCATATTACTTACTTTATCTTTGCACATGTTTGGTTTTAACAAAAAAACTTTAGTTAAAAATTAAATTTAAGTTTGATATGATGATAATATTTTGTTAACTTATTTTGTCATACGCATAACTAACTTATATTGTGTGCGTGTCTAGGACAATTTAACGTTGCTACTACTTGCTTGTATACACATAAGATAAAAAGTTTGTACATATGACTTCAACAGATATTTATTGCAAAAAAAAAAAAAGGAAAGAAAAGAGAGAAGAAGATGTTACTGTATTAAAAAAGGAAAGAAAAGCCAAATACCGTGCAAACATTTGCGAAAATTTAAAGAACTACTCTATTAAGTAATTTGATAGATGTAATCGTCATTTTCTATTTACCAAACTTTCGAAAAATGCTACTTATAAATTATAATTGTAGTAGGCCAAAAAAGGCTTGTCAATATTACACCAAATTAACATGTATCAATCTCAACCTTAATTTGATGTATTCTTGTTGGCCATCGACGCATGTAAATAACAAATAATTGGGAACTAAAAAAAAAACATTTTGGGCCCGGGCTTGGCCCTAAATATTGGGCGTAGGGCCAGGGCTTGGACTGGGCCCATATATCCCAGATTTTAGGCCCGACCCCAGCCCAGCCCGTTTTCATTCGAGGTCCGTTGGGCTCGGGCTGGGCCGGCCCAAGCCCGACCCATTGACATCTCTACGGCTTAATACAATAACATAGACTCTTACATGCGTGTCCACGTCTTATTTGTCCCTAAAAAGTATAATGAACTATCTCTAATACTCTTTATATAGTCCACATCTTATTTGTCCCTAAAAAGTATAATGAATTGTCTCTAATACTCTTTATATAGTGGCAAATGAGTGGAGGAACAAGTACAATAGTTGCTCGTTATAGCAAAAGCAAAAGTACTGTAGCAGCTCACCTACGGATTGTTGCAGAGTTTCTTAGTTGTAAGTGCAGATGTGGTGTACTACAATTCTCTGTGTAGAATGCCTCTGGTGGAACAACAAATTGTCTTGTCACCATGTTGTGGGAAATCTTGCAAGGGTATTCGGAAGTACTGACTTTTGCTTGTTCACAAGTCATGAGATTCAAAAAAAAATTATTATTTTTTTTTTTTTTGGTGGAATAAGAGAATTGCATTGATAATATTAATGGGTTACACAGCCGCTCGTTGTAGAGCTTACAAATTATGATAGGTCACAACATTTCTGTGATTCGGTATACATGACCACAAAGGTCGACAGTAACAAAAACCTAATAAACTAATACACATTACAATTGAATTAGAGCAGATTATATCCTACACTTTAACTCAACTTAAAGTAACATGCAAAGTTTACAGGTTGAAGAATCCTATATAATCGGAACAAAAAATAATAACTAACTATAAAACACAAGGCGGTAATAATAGAGCAGACAATCGGGAACCAACCGGCTCAAAAGCAAGCAAACCGATTAAGAAGGTGCACCACATATCCCGAATTTTCAACATCGCAAAGTTCTTCTTTCAACTAACACGTATCAAATCCAAATCAACAATTTGGCAGACTCATCTACAACAAACCAAAGTAGACCCACATGATGCTCAAAACCAGAACCAACCCTAAACACCCCCCCCCCCCCCCCCTTCACCCCACCCCGAACAGAATGCCCAAAAAACCCCATGGAACAAATCTCTCCCCACCCCTCCCAAGACCCCACGGAGTCCCAAGAACAACCCAAAACCAAACAAGACCCCAAGCCCTCCTCTTACTACTACTGAAACCTCAACCACCCACTAACCCATATCTCCACCACTGAATTTTGGAAACAATAAGGAAGGAATTTAAACAGTTGAAGGAATATTAAGAAATGACAGATAAAAAACGCTGGAGAAAATCCGGTCGCCGCCGGTGATATTCCTGTCACGTCCGGCGAACGGTGGAAAATCAGAGGATCGAGTAGATCTATTCAGATCTACCACGATCGTCCAAGATCGGAGACTTGCCTTAACATCGCCGTCTCCAATTAAATCCGGTAAGACACGCCTTGCAACCGTCCTTCCGCCGCTTGTGCCGCCGGCCACCAACAGAGCATGCCGTAAAGTATACCACCACACAGGACAGGAAATGGAGCCTACAAACTAATCGCCGGCGTGGCTGCCGCCCCACACCCGCGGAAGCACGGTGGGGCGGCCATGGTGAGTTTCTGTGGAGGTGTGTTTTAGAGAGAAGGCGGAGAGTTTATGGTAGAGAGAAGGCAGAGAAATGCAGACTACTTACAGACAAAGGACTTGAACTTTAGATTCAACTTTTGAGAGTAAGGTTTTTGGCATTACTTTTTGATTGAAGTTGAAGCTAGTTGTTCGCGCACTTAGATTCTTACTTTTCAGCAAAGTCCAACAACAAGTCTAAAAGAGGACCACCAATCGTCGTTTGATTCATCGAAACTCTCATAACTTTGTTGATGAAAGAATGTTTAGAAACGGGATTAAACTCAATAAGAACAACATGGTCATTCAAAAACTAAAGGGTGATCAATAAGGTTCTCATCAAGTTAACCCGATCACGATAATGGTCGATTAATCGGTAAATAAACGTACACAAGTCCAATATACGTCAGAAAATGAAAGAAACAAGTAAGTTCGGCTATGGATAGTCAAGGCTTGAACTCCAAATGTAAATGGTCTTTGCATGTGAGCGTATATAAATCTGCCATGGTTGAATCATCTAACTTAGGAGACTGGAAATCAAGATAGAAGAAGGGTTCTTTATGTAAATAGCTCATTCAGCAGCTTTCACTACAAAAGCCTCTACCTGTTGGACCACAACCCCCTTTTCATACTGGGTAAACCAATCATGGGAATTATTATGCCAGAAAATACACTTGAAAGGACTACAAACACCTTAACACTGCTCGCCAAAAGGTCTAGCTCTTCCATCTAGCAACCAAGTAACAGTTAAAGAAATTATCAATAGATTGAATGATAGTTTTGTCTAAGTCTACAACGCCGCGGCTTAGATTGAAAGCAGCCATGCTCATTAAGTTCATTCAACGATCAAGAACCAAATCACTGGCTATCAGGCTCACCTGGGCATTGCCGGCTCCAACCACCTGTACCGGCTTTACGCTCCCCTCGCTTTCTTTTGTTCTTGGGAAAATGGACCTCTGAGGCTAAAGATGATTTCAAGAATGATTGCTCCTGAGACATGGCAGGTTTGACCACGGCTTCTGATTCCGCAGCAGGAAGGAGAGGATTATTACTTACTTCTTCTCCACTTCTTTCCAACTCTTGATGCTTCCATGTGGGTTGAATATGTATCTCATCCAAAGTGCGCGGCTCTGCTTTAACTGCTTGGTTATGCATCACAGTATCCACAATCTGCAGATTTGAATGTTCCAAAATGAGTGAATTACTACTCTTGGTTGTCTCAAGGGCCGAAGTGCCGATCTGAGAAATCAAATCTTAGTGCATACTATTATATTAGAGTTGCCGTCATATTGTGAAAGGAACATGCCCTTTAAAGAGTCAATGTCATGTGCATCTGCCACTGAAGCAAAAGGTATACAAATTCAACCAGATACTGCCTAATATGACCATCTATACAAAACCTACACGCGAGGTTTAAATGTCCAGACCGTTATCCCCAAACCCTATCTTAGTGCAGGACATTTACGTCGTGCATTAATAGTTGTAAATTGGAGCACCATAAACATACAAGGGATAGCCAACAGGGCTACTTCGAAATTATCTGGTTGAAGTCTAGAATTAATTCAAAAACTCACAACTATATAGTCTACCATTAAAAGGCACAACTCAATCCTCCACCTTTTATGCACCGCGGGGGCCTAGGGAAAATGGGAAATCAGCAGCTCGTTAGATGCTTCATGATAATCCCGAATCCAGAATTACCACTAAAGAGTTGCTTGTTCATAGAAGTGAAAAGATTATATTTCAGTATTTTTGTGCGCTACAATGTTAATACAAACATAGAGGCCCAGTTTAGTACAAAGAAATGGCTTACATCTTCACTGGAGTCTCCGATTTGTGAACGATGCTGGGTGACATCAGTGTGGGACAACAATCCCAGGGTGCTTTCAATTATGTCAGGAATGTGAATAGCCTCTCCAAAGCTTGAAACTGCACTTTCAGGCATCACAAGATCTCCTACATCAATACCTCCCACAGATATTGTGTCCCCATTGCAAGCAGAGAAAGTGGGGCTATGAACAGAGCTTGCCAGTGCATCAGCCAGAACAAGATTGCTTAGATTCTCAGAGGAAGAGAACTTTCCAGCATTTTTTGACATCACTAAGTCAAGTTGAGTCTTCAGCTTGTGAACCCTGGAATGAACTGTTTCGATCTTCCTAAAGATCTGCTCCAGAAAGTTATCTTGATCCTCAAAAAAAGACCCATCATTATTAGTGCCAAACTCATCCTGGCCAGTAGTATTTCCTTCTGTAAGCACAGCCACTGCTGCTGGATACAAGAAACCAAAATAAGATAAGCTGTTTTTTGGCAATAACATAAAAGGATAATAATATATGGGAATGTGTTGCAACATGGCAAAGAAGAACCGTGACACCAGGGATTGGGTCGAGGAAGGAGCAGGGAATGCTCCAGTTTGTAGCTCAAGTCTCCGGTTCATCCATGAAGTAAAAACCCTTTTGTTTCTACTATCATTGGCTAGTAAAACAAAGGCTGACTAGCACATCAAGAAAAGGGGAGGGATGCAAGAAGCAAGCACAGAACAGGAACCAAAAGACAAGTACGTATCTAGTAGCAACTCTTATGGGCACTGCCTAGGCGCATGGTGGCTCACATGTACCGTACTGTACCCAGAAAACAAATCTTATACTTGAAGCAGAGATCTGTATAAGCTCCATCTCTGCGTACTCTTTCCCTCTATCTTTGTCATCAAACTACCTATATATTGACGTAGAATCAACAGTCATCTCGAAGATAATTACTGAAATTTGAGGCTTCTAGACATAGTTGTAGATAATGTGCTGACAAGTCTCACGGTTTGCCTGTATAGGCAAACGATGAGGTTTCGAAATTTTATTTTTAAAAAAAGAACAGTAATAGGTCATTCTATTACCCGTAAGTTAATGTGTTAATCTGGAAAGAAACTTTAGTAGTAGACAAATAAATTCCATATTGGGGAATGCACAACAAACTGACATTTCCATACACTTTAGATATGCAATCCAAGTGCATCGCACCATAATAAGACAAAGGATTGAATGTCATAACTAGTACACAAAGTTAAAAAGCAAAAGTTATTCATGCATACTCATCACCAGTCGCCACAAAAAGGATGCAAATCAGAGAAACGTCACATAAGATGGGGACACAGTTAGCACAAAAGAAGTCAAGATGAATGAACTGTAAGTTCCGCCGCTGCTCTGGGATCGCCTTTCAGGAGTTGACAGATGGAACTGAGTGCTGTTCCGATGATGGTGGAACATGGAGTTGATAATATGATGAAGAGTGCCCAAAGAACTAAAGAAGAGGTTTTACATCTTGAGGTAACCTAAGGAAGCAAGAGAGCCATCAAAAGACTCTGAACCTAGGGGAAACGAGTGTGACTGGTAGGAGAAAAGCAACAAATTTGGGGTTCAGCTCCTAGTTGTTCTTGTCGATATTGCGCAGTAAAGGGCTTAAGCTGACACAGGATTTGGCCAGGTACTCTATACTTCACCTATGCCATCCAGTATTTTCACCAAGAAGAACTAGTTACTTGGTAAGTAGTGCTTAGGTCTTGTGCAGTAAGACACTTTTTGCTGAAAGGAACTGATAACGCTTTCACCACTTAAACTCCACTTTATGTCACTAAAGATCTTTAGTTTTGCATTTTAGTGACACTTTTACGGAATGCTTACTTCTCAGTGCTCCCATTATTTTCGAACCCATCTATAGGTTCATCTATGCCACAGCTAAAACCCAATCACGGCTATTATATTATCCTTTACATACATCTCCATACAAGCTTGAGTGTATTGATCTAGTGCTCCAAAACATTTAAAGCGACATTGATCCCAAGTTTCTCGTAGAAAAAATAAGGGAATATGTTTCACCTAATTTGTATTGTATACAAGAAGAACGAACGTAATGCGAAAAGTTTTATTAGGATTTGAAATGCACATTAAATCCATGTTGTACCAGGAAAATATTTGGTGAAACTAAAACTCCCTGAAACATGAGTAAGAGCAACTCATGCACACACATGTACTTCCAGAAGAAGGTACAACAAATAAACATTTTTTTAAAGAAACATGCCAAAAAAAATTAAAAAAGAAGAAAAAAAAAAAGAAGAATAATAAGTCTACAAAAATTATTTAAGAAAATAGAACAATATGCTTGGAAGGAAAGTGAGACTAGAAATACAACAATCGATTTCCCATGCAGAACAAGGCTTGCTGATGTCGTAGGTAGGCATCGCTCTTTCCTTTCTCCTTCCCCCTATTTTTGCCCTATCACTAGTGGTTACTACAAATCCAAAGCAGACCATACAGATCAGCATTAAATAATTTTAAAACTTATGATAGCAGCTCCCCCGTGAAGGAGGAGCTATGGCCATTAATCAGCAACCTTGCCTCATTTTGTGCTTAATGTTATAGTTCGCGGTACATAGTGAAAATCCATTCAGTAGATATCTCTTCTAACAACCTCAAAAATATAAAGAAAGACAGGCTTAGAAGCCTTCTCTGCACTATGTAGGGAACACCAATACAGTTTGCGTGACATAGTGAAAATCCATTGAGTACTCTGATTAAGTTATCTCTTCTAACACCCTCAGGAATATTTAAAGAAGGGAGACTTAAAAGCACTCTCTGCACTAGGTAGGCAACACAAAGTTTACCTGGAGTCCCGTAATCATCAGCTGTAGAAGTACCATCTGGATCAGACCTCTTATTTTCTGCAAGAGTCAAATGCCACAGTCACTTGCATTAGGATGGCTGGAGGGAAAATGGACAAACACCGATACTACAAAACCACAAGTATGAAGAAGAAAGTACTACCTGAATAAGAGAAAAGGTTATGATATGACATATACAATTTTGTATCAGTTGTATCTTCGACTCTCTTTCTTTTCCTCCTCTTCAGGGTCTTTTTCCTGTGGCTTCGAAAAGTATATGGCAGCGACCTTGAACCCAGCCCATCCAGCGTAAGTTGCTCTGATGCTAATTGTTTTCTTCGATCATGTGCTGAATTCTCTCTCGTATACTTTAATGCCAGTGACCCGATTTCCTTTATTCTTAATTCTGCCCATTTGCACCGCCACATCAGAGGTTGTATAAAGGTCCTCCAGTGACTTGTTAGCTTCTTCTTCCTGAAAAATGATCGATCATAAAATTTGAGTTCAATCTTGATCAGTTATGGAATTGCAGCAGGTCATGCATGATGCATTCATCATAGACTATCTAATGACACAGTATTGTAGTTCAGGAATCACAACTTTCTAAAAGGGCATCAAACCAAAGTTCAAAGAACGGAGAAAGATCTTTAAATCAATTTCATGATAACTTATCTCTAAGCAATTCTTAGTTTTGTTTGCCTGTCTTTTATTAATTTGATAATGCATCCAAAATACTAGATATATATATATATATATATATATATATATATATATATATATACACACACACACACATAGTAAATAACTATACTAAAGTTTTCCGATTTCCCAATATGAGTTTGAGTTCTCCATTCACGATATTTGAGTAGGAAATGGCAATTTCGTAGCTGTCATGATTGTGATCCTATGGCGTAGATGAGAAGAGCAAGAGAACAGAGAATAGGGATGGGGTGACAAAAAGTATTAAACCAGAATCTTTCGGAATATAGCAACGTGCGGGACGTTCCTCTATCAGTCTCTCACTGGGATTAAACTTCATAACAGTCTTGAGGTATAGCTCGACTTTTTATGCACATCATGTTCCATATGCATTATTCTACTCAAGACATGCATCCGCCAAGTATGGAGGAATCAAGAAAATAGTATGGAGGTTTTCTTTTGAGCCTAGAATAAGAAAGTTGTTCTATTAGCATGAATAGTTTTGTGATAGAAGATAGCTATTTTATCATGTCAAAAGTTGAAGGTAGACACAGGTCAATTATAGGATGGTGACCTTGTGTTTCATTCCTTTATCTTTGTGAAGAATACTTGATGCTTTAATCTCTAAAAATACTACGGATATACAACAGCATATAAAGTACTTCTCGAAGATACGTGGTAGCATCACATTAGAACCAGTTACGTACAAAGTCCTAAAGTTTTCATAATTGACTAAGAACAATTAGACATACTCAAGTACCAAATGTGTAACTAATAAAAGAAACCTTAGATTATAGATTTGATGAAAATAATGATTCTTTGAGCTACGTTTGACAAAATCAGTAGCAGCTACAGGTTCTTAATGTTTATGACTTTACAAAAAGGAACTTAAAGGATGCATAAGAAGAAAAAAGCACACACCTCAATGGAAAAATACTATTAAATCCATCAAATGCAGATGCAAAACCGTTGTCACCGTAGAATTGTGACTCAACTTCTGCATCACTCAACCCTGAACAATTCTCGTTTCCTGATTTAGTGTCGGCAAAAGAGCTTGAACACTCAGTTGCATCTGGGTCCTCTGCTTTAGGTACTCTGATGCCATTACTCCTCGAAAACTCACTTACATTAACTGCCACATCCTCGACACCCTCTGGTGCCTTACTTTGCTTATCGGAAAGAACTTCCATCTGAAAGATGCGGCACTCAAATTTATTCGAGTGCTGTTAAATTTTCCCGTTGGGCTTGCCACTAAACTGCGTTCACCTCGCTTGCTGCAGTACTAGCTCTGAGATGTATGTAGTATTCAAACTGATCCCCGATGGCAGTTGGGCAGGAGACGTGCAAAAGTCCTTCTAAGAACCTAAATCAAATATTCAAGAAGCTCAGAATAAGTGAATCATCAAGCCTGTTTGGATTATGGAACCAGAAAATCTATAGTTCAAATTATAAGCAATTTGTTTGATCAAAAGTCACGACCTAGGTCCACGGCCCCATCAAGGCAATGCCTCCCTCAAAAGGGCTTAGACAAGTAGGTACCAATGAATTCAGACGCATGGTAGCTAACATCTCCCATATGGGACGGGGTGTTAAACGAAAATTCAACCACTAGGAAGCTGGGCGGAGAATGTTCAAAGGCAAGAAACATGACAAAAGTACCTCCATTTCATTGGGTTTTCCCTCTTGACTTTTTTGAATTTCCACAATAGATTTTAGTACAATTAAACATCCTCAAACTCAAATAGCAATTATAGATTAAACAAGTAATACCTGGCAACCAATACATCGGTAAAGACAAGGAGTAAAGTCAACGTTTACACGTACTAAATCCATCCTACGAATTCACAAAAAGTTAAACTGGTAAAAATCCGGATCAATTATTTCCTTTTGAAATTCTGAGTAACCACTAATACATGATCCGCAATAAGCCTTGCTCATAAACCAAGAAACGCATGCACTTTGTAACTAACACAATATCACAATACCATAACATTGAGCTAGAAAATAGCGTCGCAGTCCTCTATCTATACGAGCATATGCAATGTTAGAAATTCGTTCATACAATATATTACCAAATAAGTATCAAATATTTTTGGTACCATAACTACACATGTTTGAGAGAAGAAGTGAAAGAAAAAAAATAATAACTACAAGCAATATTTTTTGAGTTCACAGAAAAGGTAAAGCACAGAATTAAGTAGCGGATATTTCTTGTGTGTGTGTGTGTGTGTGAGAGAGCGAGAGAGAGAGCGAGAGAGAGAGAGTGGTACCGGTGAGTCGAGTTGAGTTGAGTCGAGGCTTCGGCGGCGACAAGAAAAGAAGCAAGTGAAGTTAACGTTATAAAAACCTAAACTAAAACATTATTCTACATCTTTATGATCGATATAGTAATAGGTGGAATTTATTTCCCGCTTTTTCCTTGCGGGCAGGAGTTATGCTTCCATTTCCACCCATCCAACGTGTACACGGTTCACGATGAAAAAAAAAATTGACTACTATCCGGAGATTAAATAAATCTTCTTCTTATCTTTCATAAGTAATAACTAATGATCGCTAAAAATTTTTGTGATTTTTACTTAGTGACACTAAAAAAATAATGCTAAAAATTATCGTTGAAAATATTAGCATAAAAGTTACTAGAAATGTTTAGCCACTATTAATTATCACGATATACAGGGTTGGGGTTGGAGGAAGATCCTATAATTCGAGTAACAGCTAAAATTTGTTCTTACAATATTTGCCCTTCTTTTTGTAACCTAATTACACCAAGCGTGGGTAGAAGTGGGTGTTAATAGTTTTCGGTGAGAGCATAAATGAGAGCGAGAATGGGTGATTTTCCAAGGACGAATATATATCATTAGAATTAGAGAGTCGTGCTTGTAAGTTTAACGATGATATAATTGGTAAACGTCATCTTTTGGTGCAATGCGGCTATTTTAGCACTCCTCTGAAAAAGATTCACTAGATTTCCAAATTCACCCTTTTCGTCCTCTCCTTTTAGTTCCGGAATCAGAACTTGTTCATCCACCACGGCCTATGCCCGTTGCCTACAATAATAGCAGCATCTCCAGGGTCGATGAAATGAGAGATCTTATAGTTGGTCGATGATGATGTGGACAATGAAACTTGATTTAGGTCGACGAGCATGTGACGATGTTGAGTTGAAATAGTTGGACGGAGAAGATGGTGAGTTTATGTATCCAAAAAAGGGTAAATATAATGACATTAATGAGTGAGTTTGAAGGTAATAAATGTTATGAATGGGCCTCATATATTGTTCAAGGATTAGTTTTATAATAACTTGTTTCACAATCTTACAAGGTTATGTCTTCCTCAAAAAGGTCAATCAAGTAGGCCTTATAAGTTCTTGGGTAAGGCTTTCCTAGGTCAATACAAACTATCCCAGATTCGATGTAGGATATTCTTTCGTCCCTTCGCCTTAGCGTCCCTGCTAAAACCCAAACTTAACCTTGTAACACATGGCCCATTGTTGGATAATACTAGCAGCAACCAACTGGATGAGTTAATTCGGGTTTGCCTTCGCAGCCCAAATTTTTCAATGTTGGCTCTAATACCATCTACAATAACCTAGTCTATGGACCGAGCACAGTGCAATGTCTCTCTCAAATACCAGTCAAGTAGGTACTTATGAATTCATTGGCACAGTCTTCTAAGGTCAATCATAAACATGCTACTGTTATGTCGCACCCCGAACTAAGAATGGGATGTGAGCTTAAGGGTGATCGACTGCAAGCCTAATTAACAATCTCTCACAGGCGCTATCACGTCTTACTAGCTAAAATAATGACAATAATGGCCAAAACCTAACCAAGATCCAAAACATTTGAAATACCACGTTATGTGACATTTTCTTGTCTCTAACAACATATGCAAAACCATCGATGAATACAAGTACAATATTAAGAGATCAGCTAAAATCATCAAAGCTCATTAGTAATCTCATCGTTGTTCATCCCTACTGTAGAGCTCATGTTCAGTATCTACACTGTCACGTTCAAACCTAGAATTATAAAAATAAGGGATTATCAACATGCTCATCAACTTATTAGTTCTTTTTTTTCTTTTTTAGAATTACCAAAAATATATGCCATCAAAAAATAAACTAGGCTAATATCCCTAGCCTTTGGGATTACATAGTGTAAGATAAACTGTATTTACATTGTTGACACTGGACAAAATGTACATGAGAACCCAAAAGTGAAGAAACTAGAGAAACGATAAGGCCATCATCAAGATAAGCGTCAAAACACCACTAAGGCACATCCGCAGCAATATCATCATCCACGGTAGCACTATCAATCCAAACCTGCCAAAGACTAGAATCTGAATTGATAGCAAAAGAAGCCAATGCTGAAGATAACTGCAAAACCCCATTTATACCTTGGGCAATATGCAAAGAGTACACTTCCTTCCTATAGTCAGATATGTTATACAAAAGTTGATGCAAAGTAATACGTGACTCATCATTTGATCGCATCTACAAGAGAAAGTTTGAGTGAGCTAGAAGAAAAATTAGGTGAACACGGAGCTGACGTGCTAACCACGCAATAGCTAGTAATACAACATCAGTCAAAGCATTATTTTCATGTGCTGAGAAAATAACATCAGTGAGAGCCCCTCGTGGTATCCAGTCAGAGCTAAATACCACCAAACCAACCCCAAGCCGCAGGCTGAGAAAAGTGGTAGAGGTCGACATTGAAGGTGAATCACGATCACTGGCAAATGATAGCACATAATACAAAGTTCAGTATAAATGAACAATCACACATACTTAGGAACCGAATTAGGATTAACGGCCAAAAAAATTGTGTAAAACGCACAGTTCTGCTTAAAGTAGATACAAGCGACTTCGATGTTAACTTTCGATAACACAGCAACCTAGAAGTGGCTTTGACATTACACAAAAGGATAGTACATTGCTACATAATTATTGTGGGAGAAAATGTCTCGCCTTTAAAGACCACTTCATTCCGGCCACACCAGATCATCCAAAGTACCACAATAAGCGCTAAGAGTATAACAACATTGAGTGATGTTTAAACAGGGCTTGGCCAAATAGCTAATTATCCAGTCTCTGACAGAGCCACCCGCAGGCCCCAAGACCAAGGTGATGCATTCATAAATTCTAAGTACAGCAACAATCAAGGAAGAGATGGTTATGAGTTTCCGGTAGTAACCTACATATAGGACACAATTCAGAGCTTAGACATTTGCATTGTACTAGAGCGAGGACACTGCTAACCTTTGATGAAGAAATTGCCATATGAATATTTTAAGCTTTTTGGGTATTGGGAATTTCCAAAGTGTGTGCCAGACTTGAGAAAGGATGGGGTTGTCCAAGGAGGATTGCCTTGCATCCATGCGAGTAAGAAGTTGATAACACTTAGAGCTAGAGAATGCACCACCTTTTACAAATGGCCAGATTTTTGCATCTGATGTACCAAAAGGCAATTATTTTAAAGTAGGATGGAAGAAACTATTGCTGATGGGAAAGTATTGAGCAAAAGACTTAAGTTCCAACTCTAAAAACTGCGGATGAATAAATCTGAGATGCGTCAGTGTTCATTATGCTCTATGCGGAAAACTTGTAATCGTTCTTGCATAACTTGAGGCAACCACCAATCCATCTAGACAGAAATAGAGTGGCCATCTCCATTTTTCTACTGTATTCTGTGCTTAAGGACACGCTGCCCCACCAAAAGTCTCATCCAGATATAGGAGCCCTGACAAGGGTTGCAGCATTGAGGAAGGAGTGTTGCACGTAATATTTTCCTCTTAATACTTAAGCTAACAGGGTGTCGGGATTGACTGAAATCTTCCAAGCCTGTTTGGCTAAGAAGGCCTGGTTGAAGAATTAAAAGTTCTGAAAGCCTAATCCACTAAGAGTTCATGGAGACATAATGTAGGCCAGAAGATCCAATGGATTGACCTTCGTGATTGATCAGCCGACCACCAAAAATATGCGAGGATCTGATCTAATTGATTACATACAGAGGCAGGGAACTTATAAGCAGACATATAGTGCACAAGAAAGTGAAGAAAGTACCAAATTGATTAACATAGCTCGACATTCTCTATTAAGTAGGAGACATAACCATTGAGCACACTTATCTTGCGTTTACTGCACTATACCAATGAAGATTTTCTGTTTCTTATCTGCAATATCCAGATGAACACCTAAATACTTCAAAAAATCCTTATTATCATGATGGATCTAAACTCGAAACTTGACAAGACTAGATCTCTCCCAATTAACCAGTTAACCGGACATCAAATAGTACTTATGTAAAACCCGCTGAACTGCAGCAATGTTTTGAGGTCAGTTCTGATCGAGACGAAGGAATAGGTAAATATCATCCGCAGACATTAGATGAATGACATGCAAAAATCGCTTTCCTGCTCGAATGCCTTGAATCTGTCCTTGATGTACCACATCTGGTAATCTTAGTGACTAGATCTCAGTGCAGAGAATGAATAAAAAAGGAGATAAAGGGTCTCTTTGACGAATGCCACATGTGGGCTTGAAATCTGGCGTAGGGGCACCATTTAACAGGATAGAATTCGAGACAAAGCTCATACATTGATAAATAAGATTAACCCAACATAGTGGGAAACCAAATCGAGTAAGCACTTGTCTAGGGAAAACCCAGTTGACTCGGTCAAACGCCTTACTCAAGTCAAGTTTAAGAGCAATTAAGACAACTTTCCATACTTGCGATTTCTGATGCAGTTGGTGAGTTCCTGAGCAAGTAGAACATTATCCGAGATCGACCGACCAGAGACAAATGCGTTTTTATACTGAGAGATGACATCCCTCATGATTGGGGACATTCTAGTGACAAGCACTTTCAAAATGAGTTTATAGATAACATTACAAAGGCTAATTGGATGGAAATCCCCAGCTGTTTCTGGAGTATATTTTTTAGGAATTAGAGTGATGAAAGTACGGTTAGTCTCATTGAGCATATGACCGTAATTCAGGAAGAAAAAAATTGCCCTAATGACACGAGGACCCCTGAAGGTCCAGCACCTCTGATTAGGGGTGAGCACCGAACTGTTCAAACCGATCCGAATCGCTCAAACTGAACCAATCCAATTCGAACCGTCCAAAGATCTCAACGGTTTGGTTTCACATTTTTCAAACCGACCTTGGTTCGGTTTGGTTGACGGTTCACATTTTTTAAACCGATTCCAAACTGAACCGAACAGACCTATGATACGTTAATGTATTTTTAGTAACATCCCGTTGATAATTACACATATAAGGTACTAAACAACTGCAAATAAACAAATCTTGAAAGTTGAAAGAAACAAAAATATTAACAACACTTAGAACACAAAATTTTTATGACTAATATCTAGTTTATATTTACTCATTCTTTCTCATTCATCAATGAGAACTTATATATCGAATGAAACAAGATTACATGTAATTTAGAAAAAATATAACTTCAATTAATAGTATGTAAAGGAACAACGTCTTTAAGTGGGCAAACCGATCCAAACCGATTAAGTCGAACTGTTTAAACCGATCAAACCGAACCATCCAAACCGATGGTGTTTGGTTTGGTTCGGTTCACAATTTTTCAAACCGAGGGATAACGGTTTGCTTTGCGATTTGACCCCCAAACCGAACCATGCTCACCCCTACCGCTGATATACTAAGGCCGGAATACCATTAGGCCCCGGAGCTTTCAAATCTCCTAATTGAAAAACAACCTTTTTAATTTCCTACAATGTAAAGGATTGTAGAAGTAACTCCTTCGGAGAGGCTGAAATGACGTTGAGGGATAAGCTGCTTAGATACAAGAGAATTTCGTTCTTGGTCGGAGAGATTGGAACAATAGTGGTGAACAATGAGGAGAAATGATGAACGATGAGATTCCTGATTGACCCTTCATTAGAGATGACGACGCCACAGTCATTTAAGCAAAATAATTTGATTGGACCGTCTACGAATAATGTAGACGTATGAAACAGCTTGGCGTTGGTATCACATTTATCCAACCAATTGATTTTTGCCCGCTGCGCCCAGAAAATGCCTTCACATTTAAGCAAGAAATCTAGCTTACATCGAAGATAATAATCCTCAGGGCAACTATTATCTCTCGGGAGTAGAGTCCCGTGTTGAAAGAAACTTAGATTCTACTGGACATGCTTAATTTGAAGCGCTAAATTCCCAAATCGATTACTCTAACGACTTAAAACTCTCAACAAAACCTTGGACTTAGACATGACCTGAAAAAGAGGGGAACCAGAGGAAAGAATAGCCTAAATAGATCTAGTTACAGGAAGCAGTTGTTGGGAAGAAACCACATGGCCTTAAACCGATGGGGTAGAAAGAACTTGCAACTAAGAGGATTATAGTTAAAAAGGATGGGTGCATGATCTCAGCGTTGAATACCCATATTTGTAGCAACAGATTGGGAATAATGAATGAAACCTATAAAACAACCCTAGAGGGAGGGTGAATAGAGTTTTAAGACTACTTTAAAAATTAACAACCAACAAACCTCAATCTCAATAACTCAAATAAACAAACAATCAATCTCAACACAAATGTAAAACGATAAAGTAAAGAGAGAAGGGTTTAGAGATACTTGACAATGAGAATTAAATGGTTCGGCTTGATATACCCACAAGCCTACGTCCACCCCTTCAAGGAAGTCCCTTTAAAGGCCCTAGAATCCACTAGTATGATCTTCCTTACGGGTCAAGATTGAACCTCTTACAATCCCTTGATGCTATGCCCACATCAAGAACAAGCTTTGACAAACCCAAAGCTCTAAAGATTAACAACCCCAAGCTTTGATACAAGAACCTTTCAATGAAGAAATGTGTACAAGATTTCACTCTCAATAAGTAGATGAGTACAAGTTGAAGTACTAGAATAAGAGAGATGAGTGTATGATGACTTATGAAAGTGTATATCTCTCAAATGTAAGCTCACAATAAATGCTCTCTTGAAAAGGATGAGAAATCAATGAAAACAAGAGAGATTTGAACAATTGCTTTGATCTTTGAGAATATGAAAGATAAGAGAGCTTTGAATGCAATTGATGAATGAAAACTATGCCCAAGATGAGTATTTATAGAGGTGGGAATAAATATGACCGTTTGGGGTTAGGTGGGGCATTAAATGCGCCAAACGGTAAATACAGTCGACTGCAATGCACCATTGCAGTCGACTGTAACCCAAAAGTAGCCGTTGGAAATTCAAAATTTTAACTTGCAGTCGACTGTAATGCAATGCAGTCGACTGTAATAGGCTACTGGAAGTATTGTAGTCGACTGTATTCTTGAAAATGCAGTTTCCTTGGTTTTAAAGCATGAAAAACTTTTATGCATGCAAGGGAAACATATGGACAAGTTCTAGGTATACAGTCATCGTAATGATCATCTCTCTATGTCTAGTTTAAAAAGACGGAAATAAAAGCATGACAACTTCAATCGACGAATTTCCTCTTTGATGCGTTCCGTTGAGAGTCTTTGA
>JAVXUO010000152.1:0-95879 GCA_033065855.1 Escallonia rubra | reverse complement strand
AAACAATAAGCCAAGGACTATAGTTGAATCCAATCAAGAACCTACAAGGCAAACAATAAGCCAAGAGCTGTACATATAGCTGAAGCAGTATCAACCACCAGACTAGGAAGGAAAACCTTCGAGGCGATTAGTAGAATTGCTATAATTATTGTGACAACCACCAATGCGATATCACACACTACAAGAGATTTTTGGTCTCCGCGGTCGCTAAAGGGCATAAAGAGGTCACTAAAGGTCTTTAGCGACCGTGGAGAGGCGGTCTCTATAGCCCAGGTCGCTAAATTTTAGCGACCGATTTCTAGACGAGGTCGCGAACTTTAGCAACCGCAGTGGCGATCACTAATTTTTTTTGAAACTTATTATATTTTGCGACTGGATTTTTTAATATTTGTTTTTAATTTTTTTATTTTGAAATATTTATTTAGCGACTGCTATGCACAGTAATTTAGCGACTGCACATCGCGGTCGCTAAATGTGATTTGCCAAAAAAAAAAAAATTTGCAGGCCAAATAGCCTGTCCCAAACCTATCGCAATACCAATATCAATTCACATCCAATACCAATCCAAGGTTAAATCGGTCCAAAAACCGATTTAACCTCGGTTGAAACGGTTTTGAATGAATGCGTTGAAAGCTTTCAACGCAATCATTCAAAATCGTTTTAACCCCATGTCTCGCATTTATTCCAATAACATGTCGCATTCATCAAAGTATAGATAAACATATGCATTAAAACAAATATAATTCATATAGTTAAGTATCGATGATCAATAAAAAACAATAAAACAGTCAATACATAAACCCAATAAACCGTACCCAACCCCTATCTAGATCACTAGTCCACAGAACGACCAACCCCGTCATAATTTTCTTCATTCCTCGATGAATGCACGTTCGATCCAACAATGTCCTCATCGCCCGGGGGGTCACCGGCACTAGGATCAGTATCGCCCTGCATGAAGCCATGCAAATGATTAAACATCATATATCAAATCAAGATCACATATAGAACGACCAAAATACATATGTACTTGAGAAAATTTGTATTACTTGAAGTTTGGGCCCTGGCAAGAGATAACCGCCATGGATCATCATCTGATGGTGCGCATCAAACCTCGTGTTGAAGCGCGCTTCGTACGCATCATCCGTTACATTCGTGGCATCTACCCGAGGACCGCTACCACTGGTCTCGTCTAACGACTGAGGTCTGCTGGATAACAACGCTAGTGCAAGCTGACGAGGGTGGCCGAGTACACGGTTCTTCCTAGGACTCCCCGTAGCGTCTGACCACAACGAGACCTCGTCCACTGTCTGGCTACCGTCTGGCTGGGAGTTGGTCTGAACTCTTTCTTTGTATAAACTCTATATAAGAAAACAACGAAAATGTTAAAGAAATTCTAATGGTTGCAACCGCGAAGAATGCAATAGGAATACAAAAGTAATACATGAGTTATGTGCTCACTGCAAACTGTTTGAGCTGCAAATACAAATGGTTCGTACGATTTGAGCCTTGACCTCATATTAATGTCTACAATCCCATGTCGATTAACTCTGATACCAGCTGTAATATCAAACCATCTGCACCTGAACATTATCGGTCGGTGCATCTTGGGTGTTAATTAGGGCTACTCATTGTTAATGAGTGATAATTAGGGATAATTAGTTCTGATTAGCCTAATTAGTGATGATCATTGCCAATCGGTGTAGATTAGTACTAATCAGTGTTGATTAGTGCTAATTAGGGCTAATCAGTGGCGGAACTAGAATCTCACCCCATGGAAGATGAACCTTATTAGCCTAGGGAAGATGAACCTAATTTCAACCCACCATGTCATGTTTCATTATCACGTTAACCTAATTAACCTAATTTCAACCCACCATTCAACTAAATCACATATCCGATATCTCAATCCAATTGAGTCTCATCCGCCATCAACAATCTCAATTCTCGATGCTCAATGCATAATTAGCAACCTAAAATTAACAATAAAATAATCAATGCTAATATAGGGGAAAAAATTGTTCAAATTGCACGTATCTGATATTTCAATCCAATTGGGTCCCATCCTCCATCAACAATCTCAATTCTCAAATGCTCAATGCACAATTAAAAAACTTAAAATCATCAATAACAAGCTAAAATCATCAATTAATAATCACAATTCTCAGATGCAAAGAATTTTAGTCAAGGGCTCATTATTTTGGGAAAGGTACTGAATATCAACAGAATTTCAGTAAAAAATCCAATGGGAACAAAATAACTAAAAACTTCGTCATCGACTGTGTTCACGATGTTATAAGCTACAAAATAACTAATAACAAGCACTGATCAATGGACAATTAAAAAACTTAAAATCATCAATAACAAGCTAAAAACACTAAATACGAACAAAATAACTAAAAACAATGGGAACAAAATAACTAAAAAACAATGGAAAGACTGTGTTCATGATGTTGTAACCTACAAAATAGCTAATAACAAGCATTGATCAATTACCGATCCACAAAGTAGCTACAAAATAACTACTAAAAGCATTGATCAACAACCGATCTACTTGGCGTAAATAGATGAAATAATCAAGTGAAGCGCGGCAACACTACCAAACATAATCTAGATAATGTAAAGCCTAAAACCACAATCGACTAAACTTGTTAATTTTGAAGGTTCTGCAGGGTGTTTCAGGCTAAAAAGCACCGACACCAAAAGCCACCTTAAACATAGACATGAAACAGTAACAACTGAAAACTTGATAAACCATGCTGCTTAGTGCCATAAGCAGAGCCCCAATTCTATTACCCTTCACTTTCGCTTGAATGTTTGCTATCCATGCAAGCAAAGAAATAGAAAGACACTTCACCCAAAAACAAAACACAAAAAAAAAAAAAAGAGACCGAAACACGCATTAATTTGAGGCACAGAGGAAAGAAGTTAAGGCCCCGTACGTTTACCATATTCATTTTCTATTTTTAGCAATGATGATGAAAACGATTCTTTTTTTGCGTACTTTTACCATTTTCTGTTTTCGTTTTGGATAAAATTACTCAAATAGTAACAAAAAACTGAAAACACCTAAAAGGTGTTTTCAACTGTTTTTCACTCAAACTTAACCCAATATAAGAAAAAATAGCTAAACTTTTTTTTGTGAAAATGATAAAAGTACAGGAACATGTTTTCAAACTGAATATGAAAATCGTGAAAATGAAAACAGAAAATGAAAATAGAAAACAAATATGGTAAGCGTACGGGGCCTAAACTTTTGGAAGTTCTGTTCTAAAGCAGTTAGTAAACAGACTGATAGACACAGTGCAACCGGTGGTAGACAGCTTCCACACAGTGCAATCAGCTTCTAAAGATTAATAGACATAATGCTGCCATTCTCGATTCCTTATGATCTCCTGTACTGTTTGCACTTTATGTCTCACGGCGTCATATACAACTCGAGAACTACTTGTGCGCTCAAGGGTCATGATGTTTCTGATGGCTGGCCTCTTTTGGTTTGGACTAGCCATTATCTTTAAACAGTCAGAGACAATAATTCTCACCATTCTTCAACTCCACACACACTAAACCCACTCACAAAAATACACGCACAGCATATTCATATGGGCTGTTTTGCAGCCCTGTTTCACTTCACAAATTAAAACACCACGTACCTGCTACCTTTTGTTCTCTCATAATACCTACAAACACACACCACAACACTCCCTGCTTCCTACGCACAAAGAACTCCCACATAGACACGGGTTCACAATGGCACATACCATTGCTCACAACACAGCTGAACCTTTTTACACATACTCTCACATATACGCAGCTTCCATCAAGCACACTCTAAACTTGAACCTTTTTACACATACTCTCACATATACGCAGCTTTCATCAAGCACACTCTAAACTACCTGCAAAGACCTGCACTCACACTCGCACTCCGCACAGCTGCATACAACCATGGCAATACCCTTCTTTTGCTGTCCGTTACACCCATAAACAGAAGGGTATGGTCTTAATCTACCGCCAGTAATCATTTGTTTCTCAGGCAAATGGTGATTTATGTTAAGTTGAAGTCTTGAGATTAGTAACTCCACTTAATATGAAGTAATTACGAATAACATGCAACATAAAAGATTGTGTTCTTCAGAATTTTATGAAGGAATTCATCGTAGATAAAGCTAAATTAAATGACATGCCTCGCACGCATTCCACACCCATCAATCATGCTTTGTGTACATACAAGCAATTGAGATTAAAGATCAACTTCCTTTGACCACAGAGAGTTCTCAACTCTCCATTTTCTCTGCTGTTTCAAAAGTGAACATGTATTTGAACTGTTAGAGTTAGTTGCACAGGCACAGAAGCAGGATAGCACTGTTGGCTTGCAACTTTATGAAACTATACCTACCCGGCTTTAGTCCTGACAACAAAACCAGATTATTCCAATAAAAAAGGAAAAAAGTTGGCATATATTAAGAAATCTGAAGGAAAAAAAAAACAGCAAAGCTGCTTGAACTATCATTTCCTTCCTGAGAAGTATCATTTTGCTCGAAATTAAGTGTGCAATTCTTATACTACTACAATACTGTAGAAGTAGGTTCCATATTATGGGGTCATTTCATTCCTAAGGTGTACTTCTAGCTCTGCAGTCACAAAGTGAGTTCCATATTATGGGGTCTTACTTTCACAAGCAACAAGCTCACAAGTACTCCAACAAGTTTATAAGGGTATAAATACTAAAGCTATTCTGGTAATCCACTTTCACCATTGTCTTTTATAAACTCAAACAGGGATGGCCCACACGAGGAGTTACATTGAAAAGCTTAAAAGACATTTCCCAGCCCAAATTCTTATTCAGCTGAATAGCAACAATCTGTCAAAAAATCTCTTAATTTAAGCAGACAGACAGTAATGATAGATTCAGACATGGATTTGAGGTTCTGAGAGAAATCGCTTGAGGGTTTTGGTATAGGCGTTGCGGTCTAGGTATCGAAGCACGAAGTGGAGAAAAAAAGGAAATGGAGACCCAAAAAGTGAAAGAGGGACAGAGATGGAAGGAGAAGAGAACGGGGAAGATGCTTACCGGCCAGCAGCGGCGATCAGTTCTGTGCCGGCGGTGGGAGCTGTGGTCAGCTCTCCTCTTCTCCTTTCTGCTTTGTTGGTGCTTTGTCGCTGGAAAGGGGGGAGAGAGGGGAAGTTCGGGGAAGAAGCAAGATAGAGGCAAAATTAGGGCAAAGTCAAAATGGTGAAGGTGTTATTTTGACTAAACAATTAGTGACGGCCAATAGCGGTCGCAAACCTGGTCGCTAATTTAGCAACTGTGAAGGCAGTCGCAAAACTTTGGTCTCTAAAAGGTGTTTTTGTTGACTTTTTAGAAAATGTGGACCTTTAGCGACCGCACATAACAGCAGTCGCTAACGCGGTCGCTAAAATAATGTTTAGCGACTGCATATCTTGGCGGTCGCTAAAGCCACTATTTCTTATAGTGGATGAGGATGACTCTTTTGGTTTTCCCAGCAGAAGATGGCCGTGTTTTGGTTCCTGCAGCAACCTTGCGACTGCATTACCAACAATAGAGAATGCGTTGAGACATACAACAAGTCTTCCTTTTTCTTATCTTGATACTCTCCTCCCACAGCTCTCTATCGAACTCCATTTTTCTCTTGGAAAATTCAAACTATGTTATTCAAAACTGGGAGCATTCAGATTTAGGGTGAACTTAACCAAGGGCGAAACTGTAGCATGACCGGGGGGGGGGGGCGGGGGGGGGGGGGCGGCGCGACGGCACCCCCCAATTTTTTGGAATTTTTTTTTAGTTATTGATAATAATATTCACATTTTACATATTTAGGAAAATGCCATTATATCGTAACTAATTAATTAGGGTTTCGTTTTGTTGTATTATTTATTCTTTGTGTCATCGGCTGTCATAATCTTCTTCGTTCTCATTCTTCATTCTTCCTAATCTCAAATTTCAAATCTCCGGATTACCAAAAAAATTAAAAAATGAATTGATCAAGATGAGTTCTTTTGTTTATAGTTTAATTCTTGGAGTATTAACAAAATCAATAGTTGCGCTAATTATAGTATTAACGTATTCAATTGTTACACTATTTCAATAGTTACGCTATTCATTAGTTTAATTCTTATATTATTAATGTATTCAATAATTACGAAAAAACACGAACTAAGCAATTTATTATGCATTTAACGTATTCAATAGTTACGTTAATTATAATATGCTTATTTTTGTAGATGGGGAAGTCAAAGTCACACACAATTGGTTATTTCTTTCAAACGAAAAATGTTAGCAGTAGTAATGTTGATGAACTTAAATCTTCTTCATTCTTTTATGTTAACCATCAATTTTTTTTATGTCTTTTTGACACCCCTGATTAGACTTTCTGGATCCGCACCTGAACTTAACAGTCTCTTTAACTGAATTTATCATGTTAGTTTTGCAGAGGTATACTAGCTTGAGTTCTAACCATATATATATAAAGCATATACGCAGGACATGATAGATTTGGTAGAGATTTATCCGGTGGCCAGAGAAGGATGGGGACAAAAGGTGATGAGGTAGTCAGCCATGGAGCAAGCAAAGGCCCTATTCTTCTTCTTCCCATCATTTTCGTCGTACACATAACTGGGAGTCCGGGCACACCTACTTCCGAAATACAACGAATACTCGCTTGGCTTGCACACACCACGCGGCACATACGCGCCGCTACAGCAATTCTTGGGGTCAGCGAATGCAAAGCAAGTGGTAGTGCACGAGCCGCTTGTTTCGTAAGGGCAGCCGCCGTTTGGACCGTTTACGCAGGCGGTGGCCATGCAATTCGCCTCACCATCGCTCTAACGCACCACCAACATCGCCAGATTGTAACCGCGCGTGGCACTCATGCCATAGAAGTCCAGTCCACCGTTGCCGCTAATGTTGAACTCGGCTACCGTCACCGGCAGCACGGTATGCGCAGAGCCGCATTCTGCAGACCTGGTGCAATCGCCGGTTTATGCCGGTGAACCAACCGGTGAAGTCGTAGGAGCAGCGAGTGTGAGCCCAGAGCTGACTATACCATGACGCAGGAATAAAAATGGAAGCTGAGTCTCCCGGTTCAAGGGTGAGAGAGGTGGTGGCGGTAAGGGGCTGTGACCCGTTGCCTGAAACCACCCTTGGCCAAACAGTGTAGCTGCATTCGTTTTCTAGCATTAATTTCGTCAAGTATACCCCTGCTGCAGAAAAGACAGAAAGGTGGGGCTTAAAACTTAGAAAGAAAACATGATCTTGAGACAAAGCAGTCATGGAAGTGCATATACATCATACACAGTTTTTGTGTCTGCGTGTAGGTGGGTGAAATGCTACAGAAAAATGGGTTAAAAACTTGAAAAGCAAACATAATCTTGAGACAAAGGCTCAATCGAGGAAAAAATTTGGCTGTTACCCCGGTTGGAGGAATATTTCTCATAACCCCTGTATAGCGACAATCAATCGTCTCTAAATATTTTTAGCGACTTTTATTTAGTGACGCTAAAAATTGTCGCTGAAAGTGTTAGAAGAAAAATCACTAGAAACGTGTAGCAACTATTAATTGTCACTATACACGGAGTTGGAGGAAGATTACTACAACCTGAATAGGAGCCAAAGTTTGTTCAATCATAGAAGTGCATCCCTAGGTTTTGATGGGTTTTACGCATACGTACACTCAGACATAGAGTTTGTGCGCACGCGCGCTCGTGTGTGCGTGTCAATATTTATGGTACATAAAGATGGGTATCATGCAAGTGCACCCCAAGTTCCAACCGTTTCGCATGTACATTCATATTTCTTGTGTGTGTGTGTGTGTGTGAAATGATGCTATGATGCTACTAATTGCGGTTCATTGCCTGCAGAAAAGAGTATGATGGGATTGACGAAGAGGAGGACAAGGAAGAGGGTCTCGGCCATTGTATTACTTGTATGGCAGCCGGGAGGTTTAGTTCAGATGCTCTGATTTGGCGCTTATTCGGGTTTTTTTAGTGCAATTGGCAGTGGAAAAGCTGCCATCAGGGCCCACTGGTATCTTAGTTCGCATGAGAAGGGTCCTCACTCCTGGGAGGTTTACTTCAGATGCTCTGGTTTGGCGCTCCATCATGTACTATTGACATTAGTGTCCACCAAAAGGAAGAAGGGTTCTAGTGAAACAAAACAAACGATGTCTTGACGTCTAATTTTTTATACCAAAAATATCTGCCATCATTTGGCGAGTTAGACACATGCAAGGGAACATGCAAGGGGAGTACATCTGTCCCAACTATCGAATTTACAACAAGAGACAGATGAGTTAGTCAATTTACAGCTGTTCAAGTACACCAATAAGAACACTGCTTTTGCAATCATTTGATGGCTTACTAAAATGCAAAGAGAGGTATATATAGATAGAATCTGTATAAAGGGGTAGATGAGTTAGTAACATGCAAATGTTTGAGCGCGTAGTCTCTCTCTCTCTCTCTCTCTCTCTCTCTCTCTCTCTCTCACACACACACACACACGTAGGGAGCTGATCCGTTGCTAGCGTTAGCAACGTCCGCTATATAATGTAGCGGACGATAAATTATTGTCCGATACATTATGTAGCGGACGGCAAAACAGCGCTAGCAACGTGCTAGCTCTAGCAACGTGCTAGCGCTAGCAACGTGCTAGCGCTAGCAATGGATCACGACCTATATATATATATATATATATATACTTGTGGAGAAATAACAATTTCTCCACCATAAATCTAGTCGTCCACGTGTAGTCGTGGATGACCCAGTTTTTTTTTTTTTAAGTTGCAACCGCCGCTCTTTCAAGCGGTTGCAAAAATGAAAAAAAATTCCCCAGAAAGCTGAAAAAACCCCAACCGCAAGAAAGACTAGCGGTTGGGGGCCCACGAATTGTCGCCCAACCGCTACAAAGTGTAGCAATTGGGAGCACACCCAACCGCTACACTTTGTTGCGGTTGGTGATGATTGCAATAATTTTTTATTTTTTTTCTTTCTTTTGGCCGTGAGACATTTTTTTCTAATGATTGCAAAGTACAAGCCCAACCGCTACACTTTGTTGCGGTTGGTGATGATTATTATTTTTTCTTTCTCTTTTGGCAGTGAGACATTTTTTCTAATGATGCCCAACCGCCACTAAGTGTAGCGGTTGGTATCATGACACCTTTTTTTTTTTTTTTCTTTTGGCCGTGAGACATTTTTTCTAATGATGCCCAACCGCCACTAAGTGTAGTGGTTGGTATCATGATACCTTCTTTTGCAGCCTTAAACTTTGTCATAACAAGACAAAGTGGCCCCACCATAGTCCCCAACCGCTACTCTTTGTAGCGGTTGGCATCCATCCGAATTTTTTTTTTAATGCACAACTTACTTTCTTTCGTGTGACACAAGGAAAAGGGCCACCACTCTCTACCCAACCACTATTTAGTGTAGCGGTTGCCATCATCAATTTTTTTTTCCAGTTGTTTCGTGTGACACAAGGATATGAACCCTACAAATTATTGCCCCACCTACCGTAAATAAACCCCCAGCTACCCCACAACTACCCCACAAATGCAATTAAAAACCCTAATAAAACCCCCAGCTGCCCCTACTTACCCCAGCTGGCACAATTAATGCCCCAACCGCTACAAAGAGTAGCGGTTTGAGGGTTTCCCTTTACTTCACGATCAGTCTTTTTCTTTCTGGCTATATCTCTCTCTTTCTTTTTCTTCCCCACTTACTCACTATCGAACCCTAACCATTTCTTCATCCTCTATAACCCCGAAACTCCTATTTTTTCATCAAACAAACACTCCAAAATTCTTCCAACATCACAGACTTTTAGTGTTTGCTTGCACTATCTTGAAATCAGTTTATCCAACTTTGTTGATATTATCAAAAAAGCTAAGCAATTATCTTGAAGGAGGAGGCAATTGAAAGCAATAATACTGTTAGACCCGTCATATTTAAATGCTTAAAAAATAATAATAATAAAATAAGAGAGTTTGGGACGTAATGGGTATTTTGAAATTCTATTTGTTTTAGGAATATAAGAATTGTTCTTTTAGGTTATTGATAATTTACGTACTATATATTCTTTAGGAACCCTAAGAGCACACCAAAATTCAGAAGAGCCTCCAAGGAATCCTTAGGAAGAGACTTCTTGGGATTTTGACAAATTGCTTGAGGTAAGAATTTAAATTGATTTTTGATTTGGGATTGTAGTAGTTTACGAATTTCGTTGTCATTAGAATTTGATTGGAACCTTTGGGTTTGTCAATTTTTAGGGCTTTGATACAATTGAATTGAGGAAATCAAATTTTGGGTTTAATCACGATCAGAGGTAAGGGTTTACCGTTTTTGAATTTTAAATCAGCGTTGGACCAATCATTCGTCTAAATCTGGCTACTTCGATTTATGTGCCGTCTTTGTGTATGTATATGCCTATCTTGATTTCGGTCCTGTCATGGTGATCAGTTAAAATTCCTGTGTATTGATATCTCGAATTTCATGCCGTCAGTACATAGTCTTGGTTAAATATTTGCGATCTCCTTACTGTCTTGATTTTCGTGCCACATCTTATAGTCTCCGTTGAAAATTTTTCAATGTTGCTTCTGCCTCGACTGTCGTGCCATGGCAGTTCTCCTTCAATTGTTTTCGGTATATATTACTGGGTATATGGACTACTCTTCTTTCTTTGGATGATGCAATCTGTACTTGATTGTCCTTTCATTCTTGTCTTGTCTTGTTCACAGGAGAAATATGCAACCAGAATGTGAATTTGTAGTCTTTCGTGAAAGGCTTGCCCGTGTGGCATGCTACATGCCACATATCCTTATTACTGTAGTTTCATATGTATTATTTTTCTGTGTCAGCTTCTTGATTGTTCGTGTTGCAGTTTTTTTTCAATGGATTAATTTTCATTGAGTCCGTCCTTTTATCCTCTTTGATTTAAGTCCAATGTTGAATGAGTTCTGAAATCGTTAGAGTTATCGTACTGAAATTATTTGTAAGTCTCTGTTACGTTTATACTGTACACATTGTATAATTTTTGAAAGACACCATTAGTTCACATTATCTAAATTGCTTCTTAAATTGCTGTAAATTATTAAACCGATGCGTTGCTTATTTTAGTGAGCCATGTCACATGTATGTGACTTTTCTATTTCTGACTTACCCACGTGGATTGGAACGTGGGCTAGCTCAGCGGGATGAGCTAGAGATCGCGATCTTATTTTCTGAACCTGGTTCCACATGTCAGTGATGGCATGTGTGACCTTATTCTGAATGGCTCTCTAGTGTCAGTTTCTGTATAAGAATACATTTTGAAATTTTGTCTTTCTGCGAAACATATTTTGACAATTCTGGTTCGTATATGTTCTGTTAAAATTATGTACCTCCGATCTTGTTTTCTCAGATATCTTCGTATCCCATTTTGATTGGTCCGTTGAGCAACCTTACTGGGCATTTGGCTCACCCCCTTATTATTTTACTTTCAGGTGATCAGTAGAGGGGATTGGAATACGGGCCTAGCAATTTGACTGAGAGCTAACAGTTTAATCTCAGAGCTACTTTGATTATTTTTTTTAGAAATTATGATAAGAGGAAATATTTGGATTTCGATGTTTCATTTGGAACTCCTTGTAGGAGTAAATTCGGGATTAAATTATTGTTTTAGGCCTATTTGACATTTAATTGTGTAAATTGGAGATTTTCTGATTAGATGCTCTGAATAACCTGTTTGGGAGACTTTTGGAAATTTGAGGTTTTTTGACTTTGTTTATTTGATATTAACGCTCCGAAAATTCGGGGCGTTACAGTTGGTATCAGAGCTATAGGTTTAAACTCCTGTAGACTTATATGCTTAGGATCAGATAAGTTGTGAGATGGGTAGGATGGGTAGATTTAAGTTTATTGTCCTAGTCAGTATCTGATTCTAGTTTTTCTTTTGTAGTAATGGCAAGCGGTCGTAATAATAGGCGAGCCAACAATCGAAATGTGGAGCGTCAAAACGTCACAAGGAATGAGAATCCGCCAGATCTTCTGACTATCCTGGCAAATCAGCAAGCTCAGCTGACTCAGTTACTGGCGAACCAACAAGCTCAGCTAAATCAACAGAATCAGCCGAACCCGAATCCGAATCCTAACCATGGGCAGGCTCAGACTCGTACCTTTTGGAGGTACAGACGATCCGATTATGGCAGAGAAATGGATTTCTCGACTTGAGAAAGTATTTAGGCCTATGGGTTGCACTGATGAGGAAAAGATAGAACTCACAGTGTATAAGCTAGACGGGGAAGCAGACCACTGGTGGAAAACTGTTGAGGATAGTAAAACGGTGGAACAACGCGAAGCGATGACATGGGATCAGTTTAAGGACTTGTTCTTCGACCGCTATTTTCCTAGGAGTGTAAAAGAACAAATGTATCGTGATTTTCTTAACTTGAGGCAGGGGGAGAACGAGAGTGTTGCTGAGTATGAGGTCAAGTTTACACGGCTGTCTCGTTATGGTAAGCAGTTGGTTGCAAACGAGAAGGATAGAGTGCAGATGTTTACTTGGGGTCTCAAGCCTAGCATTAGGCAGCGCATTGTTCCGGTTCCAATAGACACGTACGTTCAGTGCGTTGACGTTGCGAAGACTATCGAAGCTGAGGCTAGGGACTATAGAGAGAAGAAGGACGCCAAGGCAGGCAAGAGAGACCGTCCAGAAATATCCCAGCCACACACGGCACAAGGTGATGGAAAGCGCAGACAGACTTCTTCCTCGATTTCTTTTGGTCAGAGAGGCCAAGGTCAGAGACAGAGTCAGGCTCAGAGTAATTTCAGTAGGGGCTCTAGTCAGAACTTTGCTCAGAGGCCCCCATCTTCAGGTTCTGACCCTATTTGTCAGAGGTGCAATAAACGACATGGCGGCCAGAGTTGCCATTGGGATACAGGAGCATGCTTCAGGTGTGGCCAGAAGGGTCACCATATCAGAGATTGTCATATTCTAGCATCAGGGCAATCTGGGCCGCAGGGTTCTGTTGCAGGGAGTACAACCTCGGGCCCAAGGCAGAGTACGAGTCAGTCAACTGGAGGGCAGAAGCCTAGGACTACCGGTAGGGTGTTCAACATGACAGCTAAGGATGCATCGGGTTCGAAGGATGTGGTGGCAGGTACGATTCAGATTAACTCAATTGATGCGTATGTATTGTTTGACTCTGGTGCCACACACTCTTTTGTTTCTTTTTCGTTTGCACGTCGCCTTGGGGTTAAACCCCAGTCTCTTGACTGTGAGTTATCTGTGGGTACTCTTGTTAGGGATTCTGTGGTAGTTAAGTCAATATTGAGGAATTGTAAGATCCACATTTGTGATAGGGACCTTCCTGGGGATCTAGTTCTTTTAGATATCCATGATTTTGACGTGATTTTGTGTATGGATTGGTTGGCATCCTATCATGCCTTAGTTGATTGCTTTGAGAAGCGAGTCCATTTCTGTTTATCTGATTCATCTGAGTTTGAGTTTGGGGTTCAAAGCCTAGCGGGTTGTCTATTATCTCAGCTATTTCGGCTCGTCGTATGCTTCGTAAGGGTTGTGAGGGTTACATTGCACACATCCTTGATACTAATCATGGAGGTGTTGAGATATCAGACATACCGGTAGTACGTGACTTTCCTGAGGTGTTTCCCGAGGAGTTGTCGGGAAAACCCATTGATCGTGAGATTGAATTCACGATTGATTTGGTGTCTGGTGCGGCACCTATTTCCAAGGCTCCATATCGAATGGCGCCTACAGAAATGAAAGAGTTAAAGGATCAGCTTCAAGAGCTACTTGATAGGGGGTTTATACGGCCTAGTGTTTCACCTTGGGGTACCCCTGTCTTGTTTGTCAAGAAGAAGGATGGCACGTTGAGACTTTGCATTGACTACCGTGAGTTGAATAAGATCACCATACGTAACAAATACCCGTTGCCGCGTATAGATGATTTGTTTGACCAACTTCAGGGAGCGAGGTTTTTCTCAAAAATAGATCTACGTTCTGGATACCATCAGCTAAAAGTTAGGACAGAGGATGTGTCAAAGACCGCATTTAGGGCTCGTTACGGTCATTACGAGTTCTTAGTGATGCCTTTCGGGTTGACTAATGCTCCTGCTGCTTTTATGGATCTGATGAATCGTGTGTTTAGGCAGTATTTGGATAGGTTTGTTATTATTTTCATTGATGACATTTTGGTGTACTCTAAGTCAGAGGATGAGCATAGTGAGCACCTGAAAATTATCTTACAGACTTTGAAGGACAACCAGTTGTATGCAAAATTTAAGAAATGCGAGTTTTGGCTTGAGCAAGTTACATTTCTGGGACATGTGGTGTCTAAGGATGGAATAGCTGTTGACCCCTCTAAGATTGTGGCGGTGACTGATTGGCAGAGGCCTAGCACTGTTACTGAAGTGAGAAGCTTTTTGGGATTGGCAGGTTACTACCGTCGATTTGTAGAAGGTTTTTCAAGAATAGCAATGCCTTTGACTCAGTTGACTAAGAAGAACACCCGATTTGTTTGGAGTGAGGAGTGTGAAGCTAGTTTTCAAGAACTGAAGAAGAGGTTGGTGTCTGCACCTGTATTAACCTTACCATCTGGTTCTGGAGGTTTTGTGATATATAGTGATGCCTCAATGAGAGGCTTATGTTGTGTTTTAATGCATCATGGTAAGGTGATTGCCTATGCTTCTAGACCGCTTAAACCTTACGAGCAAAACTACCCCACCCATGATCTTGAGTTAGCAGCTGTGATATTTGCTTTGAAGATATGGAGGCACTATTTGTATGGTGAGACCTGTGAGATATATAATGACCATAAAAGTCTTAAGTATATTTTCACCCAGAAGGAGCTGAACATGAGACATAGGCGTTGGTTGGAGATTTTGAAAGACTATGACTGCACGATTCACTATCACCCGGGTAAGGCGAATGTCGTGGCCGACGCACTCAGCAGGAAGAGCACAGGAAACCTAGCAGCACTTATCACCTGTCAACCCCAATTATTAGAAGACATGAAGAACCTGGATTTGGAGACCAGATGGCAAGATGGTGGAGAGTACTTGGCTGCATTGCAGGTACAACCTACCTTGACTAACAGGATCAAGGAAGCTCAAGATGGAGATTCTGGTATAGTTCGCATTATCGAGAACATTAACAATGGAAAGCAGTCTGAGTTCAGAGTTGATGAGCACGGTGTAGTTTGGTTGAATAAGAGACTTTGTGTACCGACAGATGTCCTTGAGGAGGGAATTATTGTCAGAGGCTCATAACTCTAGTTTCTCTATCCACCCAGGAGGAACAAAGATGTATCATGACCTTAAGGAACATTTTTGGTGGAGCGGCATGAAGTCGGATATAGCAGAATTTGTCTCTCATTGCTTGGTCTGTCAAAGAGTGAAGACAGAGCATCAGAAGCCTAGCAGACCACTTCAGCCACTTGAGATTCCGCAATGGAAGTGGGAGCATGTAACAACTGACTTTGTGGTAAGCTTACCGAGGACAGTTAAGGGTTTTGACACTATTTGGGTTATTGTTGATAGGTTGACAAAGTCTGCACATTTCCTTCCAATCCGAGCTACAGCACCATTATCTAAGCTAGTGAAAATATATATTGATGAGAGTGAGATTACATGGAGTACCATTATCAATAGTGTCAGATCAAGATTCCCATTTTACTTCAAAATTCTGGAGGAGCTTCCAGAATTCCATGGGTACCGATCTCTATTTTAGCACCGCTTACCACCCACAAACAGATGGGCAGTCTGAACGTACTATTCAGACACTAGAGGACATGTTGAGAGCTTGCACACTAGACCTCGGTGGTAGCTGGTATAGCCATTTACCTTTAGTTGATTTTGCCTACAATAACAGCTATCATGCAAGTATTAAGATGGCACCGTTTGAGGCATTGTATGGACGGAGGTGCAGAACTCCACTATGCTGGGATGAGGTAGGAGAGAGACGATTATTGGGACCAGAGTTGGTACAGTTGACTATTCAAAAAGTTGATTTGATTCAGGAACGTCTCAAACCACAGGACAGATAGCGTAGTTATACATCTCACCGTCGTCGCGAACTTGAATTTGAGGTGGGCGATCACGTGTTTTTTAGAGTTTCACCTTGGAAGGGGGTGATGCGTTTCGGTAAAAAGGGTAAGCTTAGTCCTAGATTTGTTGGGCCATTCGAGATTTTAGAGAGGATCGGTCCCGTGGCTTACAGAGTTGCACTGCCGCCAGAGCTTTCACACATTCATAATGTTTTCCATGTTTCGAATATGAGGAAGTACGTTTATGATCCGACGGACATTGTGCCGTATGAGCCTTTATCAGTACAGGAGAACCTTTCCTACGAAGAGCAACCAGTTGAGATTCTTAACCGTCGTGATCAGGTGTTAAGGACGAAAGTCATTCCCTTAGTTAAGGTTTTATGGCAGAACCATGAAATTGAGGAGGCTACTTGGGAATCTGAAGAATATATGCGACGTACTTATCCGCACCTTTTTGGCACCTCAGGTACATTTTGATTCCGAGGACGGAATTTTTATTTAGGGGGGGAGGATGTTAGACCCGTCATATTTAAATGCTTAAAAAATAATAATAATAAAATTAGAGAGTTTGGGAAGTAATGGGTATTTTGAAATTCTATTTGTTTTAGGAATATAAGAATTGTTCTTTTAGGTTATTGATAATTTACGTACTATATATTCTTTAGGAACCCTAAGAGCACACCAAAATTCAGAAGAGCCTCCAAGGAATCCTTAGGAAGAGACTTCTTGGGATTTTGACAAATTGCTTGAGGTAAGAATTTAAATTGATTTTTGATTTGGGATTGTAGTAGTTTACGAATTTCGTTGTCATTAGAATTTGATTGGAACCTTTGGGTTTGTCAATTTTTAGGGCTTTGATACAATTGAATTGAGGAAATCAAATTTTGGGTTTAATCACGATCAGAGGTAAGGGTTTACCGTTTTTGAATTCTAAATCAGCGTTGGACCAATCATTCGTCTAAATCTGGCTACTTCGATTTATGTGCCGTCTTTGTGTATGTATATGCCTGTCTTGATTTCGGTCCTGTCATGGTGATCAGTTAAAATTCCTGTGTATTGATATCTCAAATTTCATGCCGTCAGTACATAGTCTTGGTTAAATATTTGCGATCTCCTTACTGTCTTGATTTTCGTGCCACATCTTATAGTCTCCGTTGAAAATTTTTCAATGTTGCTTCTGCCTCGACTGTCGTGCCATGGCAGTTCTCCTTCAATTGTTTTCGGTATATATTACTGGGTATATGGACTACTCTTCTTTCTTTGGATGATGCAATCTGTACTTGATTGTCCTTTCATTCTTGTCTTGTCCTGTTCACAGGATAAATATGCAACCAGAATGTGAATTTGTAGTCTTTCGTGAAAGGCTTGCCCGTGTGGCATGCTACATGCCACATATCCTTGTTACTGTAGTTTCATGTGTATTATTTTTCCGTGTCAGCTTCTTGATTGTTCATGTTGCGTTTTTTTTTCAATGGATTCATTTTCATTGAGTCCGTCCTTTTATCCTCTTTGATTTCAGTCCAATGTTGAATGAGTTCTGAAATCGTTAGAGTTATCGTACTGAAATTATTTATAAGTCTCTGTTACGTTTATACTGTACACATTGTATAATTTTTGAAAGACACCATTACTTCACATTATCTAAATTGCTTCTTAAATTGCTGTAAATTATTAAACCGATGCGTTGCTTATTTTAGTGAGCCATGTCACATGTATGTGACTTTTCTATTTCTGACTTACCCACGTGGATTGGAACGTGGGCTAGCTCAGCGGGATGAGCTCGAGATCGCGATCTTATTTTCTGAACCTAATTCCACATGTCAGTGATGGCATGTGTGACCTTATTCTGAATGGCTCTCTAGTGTCAGTTTCTGTATAAGAATACATTTTGAAATTTTTCTTTCTGCGAAACATATTTTGACAATTCTGGTTCGTATATGTTCTGTTAAAATTCTGTACGTCCGATCTTGTTTTCTCAGATATCTTTGTATCCCATTTTGATTGGTCCGTTGAGCAACCTTACTGGGCATTTGACTCACCCCCTTATTATTTTACTTTCAGGTGATCAGTAGAGGGGATTGGAATACGGGCCTAGCAATTTGACTGAGAGCTAGCGGTTTAATCTCAGAGCTACTTTGATTATTTTTTTTAGAAATTATAATAAGAGGAAATATTTGGATTTCGATGTTTCGTTTGGAACTCCTTGTAGGAGTAAATTCGGGATTAAATTACTGCTTTAGGCCTATTTGACATTTAATTTTGTAAATTGGAGATTTTCTGATTAGATGCTCTGAATAACCTGTTTGGGAGACTTTTGGAAATTTGAGATTTTCTGACTTTGTTTATTTGATATTAACGCTCCGAAAATTTGGGGCGTTACAAATACTACATTGTATGTTTTGCCTTTTTCATTTCATTTCATTCGATTTTATTTCATTCGATTTTATTTCTGTTTCTTTACAAAAAATTTCATTTAATTCTATGACTTGTTGAGAATGATATAATTTTTATTTTTTAGATTTCAATATAAATATGGATACAGCTGGAGAAAATAATTTTTGTGAAGATTCTGATCCACCTTACAAAGGTCAAGTTTTTCAAACACTGGACGAAGTTGAAGCATACTATAGAGCATATTCGAAAATGATAGGTTTCGGTGTTAAAATTAAGATGACTAGAAAATGGGCGAATAGAGACCAAATTTGTTCCCCGACTATTTGAGTGTCATAGAGGAGTACCGCATGTACCCCTGGTTGTTCGGATCAGTGACGAAGGGCCAACAAGACAAGGAAAAAGGGACACATTTTTGGGTACCGGCTGCAAAGCCCATGTGTATGCAGTACACCAAAAAAATGAAAACCATTGGGTTGTGATGGGAGTGGAGTTGAGCCATAATCATCAGTTGATGACCCATAGTAAGATTGGTCAAATTCATCAGCATCGACAAATAAGCGCGTCACACAAACAACTGATATTTACAATGGCCGAGGCTAAAATTCCACCTTCTAGAATGATAGGGGTTTTCTCAAGCCAGGCTGGAGGGGTTGACAAGTTGAGCTTCAACGAAGTAGACCTTCAAAATGAACTTCGTGCTCAAAGGAGAGAGTCTTTCAGTAAGAGTGATTCTCAAGCTACATTTGATATCTTCAGGTGCCTTTAGAGTGAGAATTCTGGCTTTTTCTATAGTCTCTAACTAGATGATGAGAACCGCATTAGTGCTATATTTTGGGCGGATGCCCGTTCTAGAGCTGCTTACCAAAATTTTGGCGATGTTGTGACGTTTGACACCACATACCGCACAAATAAGTACTATATGCCTTTTGCTCCGTTCACCGGGGTGAACCACCACTATCAGTCAATCTTGTTTGGCTTTTCCCTACTTAGGGATGAGACAGAGGAGTCATTTACGTGGTTATTTGAAATGTGGCTTGAAGCAATGTATCATATTCCTCCAAAAGACCATCATCACTGACCAAGATCTAGCAATGAAAAATGCAATCGCTAAGGTCCTTCCAGATACTCACCATGGCATGTGCACATGGCACATAAGCAACAAATATCACGAACGGTTTCACAATGTATATGCAAACCATCCGACACTCAAGAGTGACTTTAATACATGTGTGAAGAAATCATTGATAGTAGACGTGTTCGGGGAGAGGTGGGCCAAGTTAATGGATGACTACTATTTGCACAATCATGAATGGTTGCAAGCGTTGTATGAGATCAAGACACAGTGGGTCGGTGCCTACACCAAAAAGTTTTTTGCAGCCGGAATGACTACGACCTCGAGAAGCAAAGGTATGAATGCATTCTTTGATGGGTACGTAGGTCATTCTTCAAGTATAAAAGAGTTCATACTAGAGATGCATAAAGCCCTTGACAAGCAATTTTTTCTTAAGAGAGAAGCTGACGCGGCTACAGTTTACAGAGAAAGAGCCATAGTAGTTTTTTCAACTTTAGAGGCTCATGCGACTCAAGTCTATACCAATGAAATGTTTAGACAGTTTCAAGAGGAACTACTAAAGTCGAATCAATATAACATGACAAAGTTGCACGAGCTATGCACCTGAGATCTCAAGGTTTATACTTTGACAAATGTGACGAATTTTGCCAATCCGTGCTCTTCGTCGGCTCCGAAGAATAGAAGACATTTTACCGTAGCAGTTTGTATAGACACCGGGTTTGTTAATTGTAACTGTCAACTGTTTGAGCATAAATGTATACTTTGTCAACACGCGTTGAGGTTTTTTAGTGCCAAGAATGCTCGTGAAATTCTGAAAGAGTATATCTTGGATCAGTGGACGAAGCAAGCTAATAGAGTACACGTTCACATTCCTTACGTGCCTAATGTTTCAGTTGATTTCGAGCAATCTGAGACGCTGCGATATAATCACCTTTGTAACATCATGCACGGTTTATCATTGGATGCAGCGTCAATATTTGATGGGTATAAGTATCAAGTTGAAGTGGCCGCACGGGATAACGCTAACCTTGCACAGTTTAGGATGGCATTACCAGAAAGATTGGACACTCTGACTACTAGGGTGGCTCCAGCCGGTACTCCAACTGGTAGATTTAATCGAGCTTCACAGCCAGTCATTGACAGCACTAGCCTGCAAGGTGAGGAGGACGATATTTTTGATCAAACAAAAGGGCAAAAATGAGCAATACGTATGAAGAGTCCGATTGAAGAAGCAATGGGTCAAAAAAATTGCGAAAGTGTGCGTTATATAATAAAATAACTGATCATGACAAGATAAACCACTATAAAGTTCTAGGTATAGAACCTGGCAGTATCGTCGAGGAGGATGATGATGAGGAAGAGTGTTAGGGTTAATGTTTCAGTTGTTTAAATTGAACTTTTCTAATGTTTAAATTTGTGATTAGGTTTGTGGAATCTTTAATTTGTGATTTGGTTTGTGGATTCTTGATTTTTTTGGTAGGGCCTATTCGCGCACACTTTAGTGCCAAATTCATAACTTACGAAAAATGTTGTAATTGTTTTTGTCACTTTTTTTTTTTTTTTGCTCATTGCACCTTAGGCACGCTAGTTAGCCCATTTCTATGAATTTCGGAGAAAAACGAGACAAATTATTTTTTTGGTTTTCCTATGAAGGGCTTATTCGCGCACACTTTAGTGCCAAATTCATAGCTTGCAAAAAATATTGTAATTATTTTTGTCACTTTTTTTTTGCTCATTGCACCTTAGGCATGCTAGTTAGCCCATTTCTATGAATTTTGGTGAAAAACGAGACAAATTATTGGTTTTCCTATGAAGGGCCTATTCGCGTACACTTTAGCGCCAAATTCGTAGCTTGCAAAAAATGTTGTAATTGTTTTTGTCACTTTTTTTTTGCTCATTGCACCTTAGGCACGCTAGTTAGCCCATTTCTATGAATTTCGGAGAAAAACGAGACAAATTATTTTTTTGGTTTTCCTATGAAGGGCTTATTCGCGCACACTTTAGTGCCAAATTCATAGCTTGCAAAAAATATTGTAATTATTTTTGTCACTTTTTTTTTGCTCATTGCACCTTAGGCATGCTAGTTAGCCCATTTCTATGAATTTTGGTGAAAAACGAGACAAATTATTGGTTTTCCTATGAAGGGCCTACTCGCGTACACTTTAGCGCCAAATTCGTAGCTTGCAAAAAATGTTGTAATTGTTTTTGTCACTTTTTTTTTGCTTATTGCACCTTAGGCACGCTAGTTAGCCAATTTTTATGAATTTCGGCGAAAAACGAGACAAATTATTTTTTTTTGCTCATTGCACCTTAGGCACGTTACTTAGGATAATGGTAATGAAGGCGTCTAGCTTCATTCTTTTTTAGCTCCCAGGCTATCCTATACCTAAATGTCAAGGCATCCCTCCTAGTCCATGACGTATATTCGAGCACCTCCGAGTGAGCAATGTAGTCCATGTACTCAAGGACGTAAATCCTGCAATCGTGACTGTTATATTGCTTTGGTCGGTCTTGTATCATCACGGGCTCTACCGTCGAATTCCTGGTGATGGTCTCCCCCGAATAATCTTGGCACGCTAGCGAGAGGATAATACTTTGCATCCAACAATAAAAAAAGTCATCAAGCCTATGTAACAAGAAGAATATACTATGAGCCAAGGTCAACAAATAAAAACTAACCACTGCAGTGATGTACTCGCTGCACATCTGTGCCAGCAGCTGCCCAGGTCCGTCCTCCCTTAGGCTATCGTATATGTGGACCATTTTGTTCGCTGGATGGAGAACTAATATGAAGAAGTGGTTTGCATGATGACAAGGTATCATGATAAGGTTCGCCTCATTGATAGTCCGAGTTCAACAAGCCTAACACGTTTCTAGATGGTTTCCACTTACCCTTGCCTGCCCCTCGCCTCCTTCATTCAGTGAAATCCCTCATGTTGTTCACCATTAATCCCACAAAATAAGTGGCATACATGTTAAGCTTCAAATCTAGGTAGTTGTTATAACGTAGCTCTCTAATCCGAAACAGATCTATATAAGCGTCCATGACAAAATTTGAAATATTTGTCTCCGGCACAAACGTTCTCATATCCGCATGACCTATGAATGTTGAAATAAGAAAGTTTGTTGTATGGACGGGCTTAGGCCCGAAGTAGTGCCGATCGATCCAATCCCGCTTGTCCAGCCTCAATGGCTTCGTCGCTTGTCCATTATCCGACCGGATGCTTGGGCGCGGCGCCTGGATTTCTACTTGGGTCACCTGACACTAGCACTGAGAGTCGTACACGTCAGCAGGCAAGCGACTAGACAGCTCCCACACCTGACTCTGGGACTGAGAGTCATATGCGTCAAGAGGCAAGCTACTAGACAGCTCCCTTTGGTAACCCCGGTACACAAGACTAAAATTGTGAACTTCAGTTTTGTACCTCTCAATGGACCTTTTGAGACTGTCAGGAGCCTGCGCGACAAACCAGTCAAACCCCTCCAACTATTTGAACACCTGAGTGCCCTGGTCAACCTAAAAAACATGCATAGAAAATATGGCTAATCATTTTCGGCATGGTTGATAAGGTGCGCAAATAAAAATTGAAACAACACTAGCATGACTTACAATGTTCAATGCCCAGAACTGGTCATAGATCTCACGTGGCGCATACGATGTCTTCCTCACCTGGGAAGGGCGATTCACCTTCGTGCACGTCACCTTAAGAAACCATTGCAGGTACTCCTTAATACTGAGGTTGTCGTCCTTCAGCTATACAAGGCTATCATACGTTTCCTGCCAAGTATTCTACTGTTGGACCTCGTCACTCAACAAATTCAAGGCATCAGGCACCTCGAAGTTCGGCCCTCGACCACTCCTGTATGGCCGCATGTCTACAGTGGGTTTTGGTATCCCTTATAGACAGCCAGCTTGCCTCATAACTCGATCGGGCATCTAAAACTCACATACTTTGAAGTGAATAAGTGGCACCCGAACCAAACCTGCCAGCACGTATGACACCGGAAGTTGCCAAAACCACTCATCCAACCGATGCATCATCTTGCCATATGGCTGCCACGTCACTTGGGATGCATCCAATATCTCTAGTTCCCCCCGATAGAACTTTAGATGGTGGTGAGGGTCTACCGTCTCCTCCGGTTGGGCGTAGGCCCCCATGCCCACACCCTAGGCCACGTCTCATTGGAATCATCTTGCAGCTGTAGACGACCCGTGGGTAACCTATCGTAAGACCAAACCTGTGAATGCAAACATTATATGGAATTAGTAATTAATCACGAATATATTGACACGTCAACCAAGAATATAAATGCTCAAACCTATAATAGAGTGAGGCAGGTGGCAATGAACTTGGCACCCTTTCTCGTAGCTCTGTGCAGTGCTCGATATAGGTGCGCAAGGACAGCTGAACCCCACGAATACGAGTATACCTCTTCAAGATCCTCCAATAACACCATATACTTCGGATGCACCATGTTTTTCGAATGCGTCGGAAGTAATATAGCTCCAATAATATACAGAAGAAATGCCTTCGTATACGTCACCAAATCGTGAGGAGTGTATTCATCCGGTAGCACGCCATACTGCTCTCTCAGCTATTTAAGTTTGATGCCGTTTGTTGTAAGAGCTTCCCTCGAAATTCCCAGAAAATACTGCCTAGCCATCTTTGTTATGGATGCAGACGTTTTGCTCAAAGTAATGGGTCTGCCATGACATGGGATTCCAAGTATAAATCCGACGTCCTCTAATGTAATAGTCATTTCACTAAATCGGAAGTGAAATGAGTTTGTCTCGCTCCTCCATCGTTCAACTAGAGTGGATATAAGGCAATCGTCGTGCCGAGACCAATGATGAAGATCGGTGAACATAGATAAATTTTGACTGTGTAATATTTGTATTTGTTCCTCGTTTAGTACCCACTCTTCGAGATCACTTGTGCTTTGAATTGTTTCCAAAACACCTCTATCGACACCGTCAAATACGTGCCTCGTTACGTGGTCATCGTCATCATATAGGATTGATGGATCATGAGGTTCGGGGTTGAAATTCATATCTCTAAGAACAAAATATAATCGTAAATAACCTTAACGTCCATAATATTTACATTCCAAAACTAAATGAGAACACGTAATCCTAAAATCCTAATTTTGAAGCCTAAATAAATTGCCAATTTCGAAGCCCTATTAAAATCTAATTTTGAAAATCATAAAAAATTCTAATTTTGACGCCCTAAAAAAACCGCTATTTTTGGAATCTATAAATGTAATACCCCGAGTTTTTGGGTACTTGTGTAAAGAACAATTAAAAATTATCATATTTTTGAATTTTTGAGATGATGTTCGTTACTTTGAAGTAACGATCTAAGATAAACAGGAGATTTATGGCATGATATTCGTTTTATCGAAATAAGGGATTTTTACGCCGTCTTTTCGTTTCATACACGAGAATCTTTGCATCTTCGTTTGATTTCAAAATTGAATTTGCTTTTGAGCCTATTGTTGATCATCACGCTTTTTGTAACGTGCTCAATGATCTTGTTTTACTGTCTTGTAAGTTGTGTTACAAACAGTTCTAATGTGATTTATAAAATTATGTGTTCGTTTTATCGTAAAAAGTTGTTCACCATAACTTTGTGCCTTTTTGTTCTTTGTTCAGGGTCAAAAAGTTACTTTCAAAAATTTTAGTCCCGCGTCTCTCTTCAATCGGTCTTTGACTTTTTAAAAAAATATATAAAATCCTTACGAACAGTCGTGTCAAGCTGTCGGTTTTTTTTTAAAAAAAATAAGTGGCCACCTTTTCTCTACAGAAAAGGACAGTTGGCCTTTGTCCATTTTTATCTTAAATTTATAAGTTGTCCTTCGTGAGGAATTGGTTTCAGAATTTATAGAGAAAGGACACACCACGTGTCACTTCCGGGTGACTATTTCTTTTAAAAAGTTTTATCGATCTTTGTGCTATTAAGTTTTTATCTAAAAATTTTGCCCAATTCATAACTCACTCATCCAATCTCCGATTGATCTAATTTTTATTTTGTTCAATTTGTATTTTTGTTCTCTTCAATTTGAGTCTACAATCACTATTTTTGGACTTCGAATGAATATTCGCTAATAAACTTTAATTTCGAGAACCATAAAAAACTCTAATTTTGATGCCCTAAAAAACCGCCCATCTTGAATAAACTAAAAACTCCCAATTTTGAAGCCCTAAAAACCATAATTTTGACGTCTTAAAAAACCGCCAATTTTGAATCCATAAAAAACCCATAATGTTGGAGCCCTAAAAAAACCCCAATCTTGAAAAAATAAAAAAAAACCCTAATTTCTAATATCAAGTAAACCTTTAATTTCATAACCTAAACGCTAGTTCAATCCCTAATTTCAAACTCTAAAAAACACGAATTTGAGATTACGGTAAGAACAATTTAAGCATAACACAATTTAAACAATCCATTGGTAAGAACAATTATGGTAAGAACAATTTGAAATTAACATTGAATTATAAAAAAAATCGAAATACTTAATTGCTTTAAACTTGATATATTTTAAAAAAAAAATTCACTAATCTTCTAGCGGTTATCCACCGATCTTCTAGCGTAGAATTTTTTTGTTTATGTTATCGTGAAGATTATGTAGGTAAGATTTGAAGTGTGACGAAGATGGAAGAAAGAGTTGGAAAGATGATGGAGAGTGAAAGAGAGGGTTCTGTCTAGAAAGAGTTGGGGAGAACGGATTATAAAGAGAGAAAAGTGAGGGAGAGAGAAGAAAGAAGACCCGTGAGTGTGTGTCAGTGAAGTGGACAATAATTTGATCAAAGTAAGGCTACAAAGCAACATTTCGGGCAGGCCGGAAAAATGTGGGGACTATTTAGCTTGTGATACCAACCTCCACACTATGCTAGGTGGGGCCACTTTGTCCTTTTGTGCTTGTGTCCCATGAAAGAAAGTAGGTTGTGCATTAAAATAAAATCGAATGGATGCCAACCGCTACAAAGAGTAGCAGTTAGGGACTATGGTGGGGCCACTTTGTCTTGTTATGACAAAGTTTAAGGCTGCAAAAAAAAAAAGGCATCATGATACCAACCGCTAAACTTAGTGGCGGTTGGGCATCATTAGAAAAAATGTCTCATGGCCAAAAGAAGAAAAAAAAAATAGAAAAGGTGTCATGATACGAACCGCTACACTGAGTGGCGGTTGGGCATCATTAGAAAAAATGTCTCACGGCCAAAAGAGGAAAAAAAAATAGCAATCACCACCAACCGCAACAAATTGTAGCGGTTGGGCTTGTGCTTTACAATCATTAGAAAAAATGTCTCACGGCCAAAAGAAAGAAAAAAAATAAAAAAAATTGCAATCATCACCAACCCCAACAAATTAAAGTGTAGCGGTTGGGTGTGCTCCCAATTGCTACACTTTGTAGCGGTTGGGAGACAATTCGTGGGCCCGCAACTGCTAGTCTTTCTTGCGGTTGGGCTTTTTTCAACTTTTCGAGGCATTTTTGTCCATTTTTGCAACCGCTTGAAAGAGCGGCGGTTGCAACCTTAAAAAAAAAACAGATCTGGGCCATCCACAATTACACGTGGACGGCTAGATTTATGGTGGAGAAATTGTTATTTCTCTACCGGTGGGTGTGGATCGGCTCCCTATATATATATATAAGGAGTAATGTTGATATCCTACATTTGATTTGATGTGAGATTTGGGATAGTGCGACACTTGTCTTTCAAACGCACGTCACGTGCATGGCTAATTACTATTTTTGGAAGAGTTATTGTCTAAAGTTGTGGACTAGACCGTTACAAATAAAAAAAAATAAAAAAAAGGTAGTTGTAATAAAATTAAAGGCGACATCAATTGAAAACAAGACGATGGAACATTTGTTGAGCTATCGGTGTAAGCAGAAGCGATATGTAGGTAAGCTACCTCCTCAAGTACCTGAATTCTACCTTTGAGTAATATCGTGGCCATCAGAAGGTCTTGATTTTGATTTTTTACATCACTTAGTTGTCTTTCAAGTTCCTTGAGTTGGACTTTTGCATCTTCTTTATAATTTGAACTAGTTAAGCATCCTTGGCCGCCAAGGTGCACTTCTAGGGTTTTCTGAAGTTTGGCTTCCACACCTCAAGTGATGCCACACTCAAAGAAGTTATGTCTATAGCATCTGCAGTTAGCGACAACAGCAAAATGGGGTACCTAAATTATAAAGGACGATCACATTCATGGCCTTTGTATGAAGATAGTGGAACCAGGCTACCATGTGTTGTAAAAGGAACTTTTACAACGTACGACTAAACTTGATAGTTCTAGTAAGTATCCAAAATCATCAATACAGAAATGCCAGATACAAAATAAAATGCAAATTCAGATCTGTGGCTTCATGTACTCCAAGTTGTTGATTATTCCTGACTCGGGCTAGCTTGCCTAACAATTAACGATCGACCTCCCTTCCCAAGAAAAGGGCATGCTTTTCCTTTTTGAGGATCCACGTTGCAATAGTCCAATTGCTAGCTACTTCCCCGCATGAAGAAGTAGTGTTTTCGGCTGTTGTCATGAAGGCGAAAATAATACATGTTGCATATGCGCAATGTTTTTGAAAAAGAAAAAAATAAAAAAAATTGAAGTTTACTTTACAACTCTACAATTTTTTTTCTTTTCTAATTTTAATTAAGCATTAAAAATACTAGCAACACACCGTTGATATATTGAATTAAGCATTGGAGTACAATTTTTCAGGCCGTACAAGCGTTTGACATGCCTCCGCAGTTTATTTTTGGAAATAATGTCTAATTCCGTTCATTATCTATTTAGAGAAGTTGCTATGAAATTAAATGGTAGTGCACCACTCTTGGTTTAAGTTAAACAGCATTTCTTAATCAAGGTGGGGTTGGCGAAGTAGGTCGCACAAAAGAGGGACGGGACATGCCCAAAAAAAGCTTCGTCCAACTACTTTGCCATAAACTTTCTTACCATGTCTTCTTTTTCAGGCAAACCTATCTGAATTCCAGCTGCTGCCCTCTTGGCTTTGTCCTCGCATTGACGGGACTTAAGAGATTCCTATATATTATATACCTCTCATTGCATTTGACTTGACTCATCATATGACAGGCAATTGCAGTTGCTTCTGTATTGACAAGACTTTGTTTTGACTAACTCATCTTACGTATTGACAAGACTTTGTTTTGACTCTCTGGATTTTACAGGAGCAAACAAATGATAAAATAGTCATCGCGAAACTTACCTAATAGTGGTAACAAATCTACTAGTAGTAGTTATTTCAGTAATAATAATAAGAATAATGTTTTCACCTACTTTATGTGCTTCCTACCACTTTTTCCCTTAAGAATTTACTTTAGTAATAGTCGTTAGTTTTTTAGTAACAAATATAGAAGTAACATATATAATCGTAGATATAGTCTCTCTCTAAAATAATAGTAGAGATCAACGCACGAAAACTCCAACTCGCTCAAGTTTTCCTTAAATGCTATCCCAGTACTCAACTTTTATTCTTTCTTGTAAATGAGGATTTGAGTTCGCTGAAACTCTTTTCTGAAACTAATTTTTTTTACCTCGAAAGCACATTTACAGCTTAGTGAGATTTGGCTAGTAAATGTAACAACACCAACCTTAGTGAGATTTACTGTATTAACTATGGGGTGTATTATTCTTTTAGAAGCTTCTAACAACCCATTCAATACAATTTAGAAGCCATTACTTACTTAATCCTTGTCCTATTGCAAAAGAAAGAGCGTTTACTTTGTCATTTGGCATGTAATGCAATACCAATATAATCCCATTCACACCCAAACTGGGCCTATTTCATTCTCCCAAAGTAGTTTTTCATATTTATAGTTTTGTTTCATTAACGCCTAAACCCGCAATGAAAAAATAACAAATCGGTTTTTTTACCTTGTAGTTTAACTATATTAACATGTTAATATAAAAGCCGTCTCTCGTACTTTCCATTTGTTTCGGTCCATAATTGTTAGAATGAGAAATGTATTTGAATGAAGTGTATAAAGTGATGTTTAAAGTTTATATATAGTAAGAAAAAACTAATAAAAAGCAGCCTAAAATGGGCGCGAGGCACACTAAGGTGACAACTGACAAATGCATTTTCCTTTCCGTGCAAGCCGCGTCTTTTATTTTTAGTTATGCAAGCTGCATGTTGGGGGTTAATAGGGCTAATTATTAATAAAATAGTAGCAAAAGGTAATTGTTGATGCTAGATTGTTGGTCGGGACCCCAGCCGGGAAATGGACCTGCAAAACAGAACACGGAGTGACCACCGGGGATGTTCTGGTAGAGGATGCTCCGATGCTAAAGTCAGAACGTTGCTACATGGGTAGAGCTCTAAATAGCAGAAAATGCACTGGGTGCCTGTGTTTGTGCTTAGTTGCGTACCTGAGGCTTGACTCATCAGATAGGCTTGTCCCAGAATCCTCCTCACTTTAGGACTCTTCCCTGATAGGTCCATCGATCAGCTAGAACCACGTTAGAACTCTCCTTAATCAGGTTGCCATCCCTTGAAGATGGCATTAGTGCTCTACTAGGACTCTATCACCTCCACTAGAGCTTATCCCAGATACAGGTCTTAAGGTTGACTCAAAGTCAACCTTGCCACATGTCATTACTCGGTTGAATGAGCAGATTTAACCATATCATAATGCCCTATGTTTTTTATGACTTTTCTAGAAGATAGTAAAAAATAAATGAGGTATAGTATTAGTCCAAAGTAATCCAACTAAAGATCTCCCTTGTCCCCTTATCTCTTGTTTGGAGGAAACTCTCGAAAGGTCATGCTTGGAAGTTTTGCTCGGCCAGTCTGTACAGGCACTCTGCTTGGGAGCACTGCTCGGACATTGAGTTAAACCGGGTGCTTGAGCACCTGATCAGCAGCTCTGCTCGGCCAGTCTTCTCGGGCAGCCTGCTTAGGCACTAAGCCTGACTAGGTGCTTGAGCACCTGATTGGCAGTTCTGCTCGGGCAGTCTGCTCAAGCAGCCTGCTCGAGCACTGAGCCTGACTAGGTGCTTGACCACTTGTTTGGCAGCTCTGCTCGGGCAATCTGCTCGGGCAGCCTGCTCTGGCACTGAGCCTGACTAGGTACTTGAGTACTTTCTCGGGCAGCTTGCTCGGGCACTGAGCCTGACTAGGTGCTTGAGCACCTGCTCGACAGCTCTGCTCGGGCAATCTGCTCAGGCAGCTTGCTCGGGCAATCTGCTCAGGCAGCTTGCTCGGGCAATCTGCTCAGGCAGCTTGCTCGGGCACTGAGCCTGACTAGGTGCTTGACCACCTGTTCGGTAGCTCTGCTCGGGCACTGAGCCTGATTAGGTGCTTGAGCACTTGTTCGGCAGCATTTGCTCGGTAGCTCTGCTCCGACAATCTGCTCGGGCAGCCTACTCTGGCACTGAACTTGACTAGGTGCTTGAGTACCTGGTCGGGCAGTCTGCTCGAGCAGCCTACTCGGGCACTGAGCCTGACTATGTACTTGAGCAGTCGCTCGGGCAGTCGCTTGGGCAATCTGCTCGAGTAGCATGCTCGGGCACTGAGCCTGACTATGTACCTGATCGGCAGTCCTGCTCCGGTAGTCGCTCGGGCAGCCTGCTCGGGCACTGAGCCTAACTAGGTGCTTGAGCACCTGCTCGGCAGCTCTGCTCGGGCACTGAGCCTGACTAGGTGCGTGAGCACCAGTTCGGCAGCTCTGTTCGGGCAGTCTGCTCAGGCAGCTCTGTTCAGGCAGTCTACTCAGGTAACTCTGCATGGGCAGTCTGTTCAGGCAGCCTGCACAGGCAGCTCTGCTCGGGCAATGAGCCTGACTAGGTGCTAGAGCACCTACTTTGAAGCTCTGACCGGGCAGCTCTGCTCTGCTCTGCTCGGGGCACTGAGCCTACCTAGGTGCTTGAACACTTGTTCGGCAGCTTTGCTCAGGCAGTCTGCTCGGGCAGCCTGCTCGGGCACTGAGCCTGACTAGGGGCTTGAGCACATGTTCGGCAACTCTGCTCGGGCACTCTGAGCATCTGATCGGCAGCCTACTCGGGAAGCCTGCTCGGGCACTCAGCCTAACTATGTGCTTGAGCACCTGTTCGGGTAGTCTGCTCGGGCATTGAGCCGGACTAGGTGCTAAAGCACCTGCTCGGTAGCTCTGCTCAGGTAGTCTGCTTGGGCACTGAGCCTGACTAGGTGCTTGAGCACCTGATCGACAGTCTGCTCGGGAAGCCTGCTCGGGCACTGAGCCTGACTAACTGCTTGAGCACCTGCTCGGACACTGAGCCTGACTAGGTGCTTAAGCACCTGTTCGGGTATTCTGCTTGGGCACCCTACTCGGGCACTGAGCCTGACTAGGTGCTTGAGCATCTGCTCGGCACTGAACCTGGCTAGGTGCCGCGTGGCAGGAAATTTGAAATCTTTTGGAGATTCGTACGGGTGTAACGGTTCTTTTGCCACCAAAACAGGGCGGTTATAGCAATAAATTCAAAATTTATTGCTCCGAAGATCGTGCCAAACAGGTACAATGAATGTTGTCACCAAATTAGGGGTGGTTATACAAACATCCTCTATATATGGAAGCCTCATACTTCATTTGCCCCCTGCTACTCACTCTCTTCGGGTTTGGCTTGATCTCCGCAAGTAAGCTTCTCTTTCATTTTTCTCTTGTTCAGCACGTATCTACTTTCCCTCTGTAGTTTTAGATATTATACTTCTCAATAGAAAATGTCTTCAACATCATCAAGTAGATGTTCGTCAACTTCTACTAGTTCAACAGAAAATATTGTAGAAAGTGAATCAGAAAGTAGTTCTCCACAAGTAGGTACTTCAACCCCTACGATTTGGGTAGAATCTTCCGCTCTTCAAGCCAGTTCTTCAATTCCCCATAGAGATGCACTTGGGGATGTCAAGGATGAAGCTGAAGAGAAATTTGATGAAGACACTTTGTTTACCTCAGATGAGAAGAGGAACAAGATGAGCAAGGAAAACATAGTAGAATTTTTGGAAGAATTTCCTCTGCCTCCTCCTTTTTCTGCTCGGGTTCCTGCACTCCAAGAGCCTGCCAACTATGGCATGGACTTGGAAACTAGTGTTTATGAAGGCCATATAAGATCTGGCTATAGATTTCCTATGCACCCATTCGTCGTCGCCTTTTTCAATCACTACAAAATGGCTCCAGGTCAACGTGTGCCCAATGGGTGGAGAAAACTTTTTGGCTTGATCTACCTTGTGCAAACTTCAGGGTATCCAGTGACGGTAAACGAATTTATGAGACTATACCTTGAAGTGTGCTTTATAAAGAATGTGGCCAAAAGTGTGGGATGGTATTATATCCATAACCGGGTCAGAGTGATCAAATAGGGTCCTAAATCCAACAAAGGTTGGCACTCTCGATATTTCTTCATCCAGCGGCCAAGTGGTAAATGGGAGTTCCCCATAAAGTGGAATGGTTTCTGCAAAGACTATGAAAAGAAAGGCTTCATGTCTCCCAATGCTCTTACAAAGAAACTTCTTGATCACAAAAAGAGGAGGGGTAGTCTCAGTATTAACGAGCCCCTTACAAATCAAGAGATGCGGCACGCGGGACTTATTCCCCCGACCCCTGCTATACCTATTCCTCTAACCCCTGTCGTAGAATCTCGCGTCGTTTTACGGAGTAGGACTTTAGAGTTAGCGGCAGGGACCTCATCTTCTAGGACTCCCAGTTTAGGTAGAGTCTATAGCTATGCTCATCTCAACTTTCATCGGTAATTTTAATTGCTTTAATAACTCTTTTTTTCATGCAGAGATGTCTGGCAAAGGCGAAGGCGAAAAAGGCGATTTCTTAGGATTACTTCAAAGGGCTTTTAAAGGCAAAAGAAAAGAGGTCACGGGTGAAGGTTCTTCTCCCACTATAAAGAGGTCTCGCCTTCCTGCTCCTCCTGCTCCCCCACTTGTGGTTGAGGATCTCCCTGCGGATAAGGACCCTATTTTTTATCCAAGATGGACAATCAAGAGAGGCGATTCTGGCATGCCGAGCTCGTACATTTCAGCTTAGCATTTGGCTCATGGGGTGCTACCTAGCGACAAAGTGATTCCAGAAAACCAGCCCCATGAGGCCCTCACGATGGCTCATGTCCAGGCTGCCTACAACGTAATCTAGTTGTCTTTCTTGAATCTTCAATTAGATATTCCCTTTTCCTATATGTGATTGTCTTCATTTTTCTTTTGCTTTCAGGCCTGCTATTATAACAACCAGATGCAATCTAGATTTGCAATGGCGATGGATGTGGCACGCGACGCAGAGACTGAGAAAAGAGCGGCCGTGGGTAAAGCTGACAAACTGAGCAAGGAAGTCGATGATTTGAATGTAGATAATACGGAACTACTTGCTAAGGTCAATCGTCTCGAGAAGAGATGTGAAAAGCTAAAGAAGGCCGAAGCTGATGTTGGAAATAAAGCTATCAAAGCTTTTCTCAATGGCACAGTAGGGGAAGAATGGCTATGGAAACGCATCGAAGACGGTCTTTCTATCTTCGAGCAAGGCTTCCAGAAGGCCAAAGAGCTGACAGTGACCAAGTATCCTAGCTTCTTTCTGGACGACATAATCGTGCTTGTCTTTGGGTCACCTTCAGAAGATACTGCCGTGCCTACTAAAGCCGGAGATGTTGTTTCCCAAGGGGATAGAAGCGTCCGATCTGGAAATGCTCCCGCACCTTAGGATAGTTCGTTCTTGTTCACCTCTTTTTGTAATTTTCTTTTGATAGCTACTCAAGTGCTTTTGTTGCCCCCAGAGCTTCTTTATAAACATGTTTTTTCTTGCCCCATGGAAGGGTGTGCTTTATTTTGGCAATTATGTTTTTATCTTTCACATCTTGCATTGTCTTTACTTTGACTCGAACCCTTATCGTCAGCTAAGGGTTGGCAAAGAAGCCTCGCACTCACGCTTGGCTGGATTTTGAATTAACAAAACAGGGCGGGGCAACGATTACCCACTAGGTTTTGCCATTTCTCGGGCTAGGACCATAGCTAGATTGTGTCAGGTAATACTTGTGTCTTACCCTATCACATTGGGTGATATTTGCTTGAGCAACATTCATGGTTTTTATTTTCAGGCAGCCTGTTCGGACAATCTGCTCAGACATTAAATATATATTGTTCTTGAGAACTTGAGTAACTTTGCTTGAGCGGAAACACATTACTGTGTGAAGTGAAGAATGATTATTTGAAATGAAAAAGATATCATGCTAGGATCAAAAATGATTCATGAAAAAATACTATGATTACAATGGGAATTATGCATCCCTGTTATTTATTTGACTGAAATCTACTCTACTCCACTTTCTCCCCCCAAAAGGAAGTGTATTGTTACTCATACAAGACACTACTAATAATACCGCCGTAAGTTTTTGGCGTTCCAAGTTCGTGGGATTGGGTCCCCTGAAAGTGTTTCCAATGAATAAGCACCTGGTCTAAGTACATTCAATATTCTGTAAGCCCCCTCCCAGTTTGGCGACAGTTTCCCAACAGAGGCCTTTGGATCTGAAACTTCCAACTTTCTGAGGACTAGATCACCAATTCAAAATAGCTTCGCTCGAACTCTTCAATTGTAGTGTCGTGCAACCCTCTGCTTTATCGAAATCACCCGTTCCAGGGCTTGATCCCGTACGTCATCTAGTAGATCAAGATTTCCTTGAAGGCGCGCTTCATTCTTTTCTTCCAAAAACTGCAATACTCAAACTGTCGGGAGTCCCACTTCAGCTGGGAAAAGTGCCTCTCATTACAAGAAAAAGTATCATTAGTGACAACTTTTTTAATGACAACATAAAATTTGTCACTATTGCTCACCAATTATGACAAGTATGAAGGTCGTCACAATTAGCTGCCATAGTATAATATCTAGTGGCAAGAATGAAGTTGTCACTCAATTTCGTCACTAATTACTTGGTAGGATCATCCGTGTTTAGGCGGGAAATTTTTTGACAAAGCAGTAGTGACAACCTTAAAAATGTTGTCACTGTTTTAACCATTAATAATGACAAAATTTAAATGTTGTCACTTTTGGAAAAGCGGAATGCATTTTTGACAAAGAAGAAGTTGTCACAAAAATATTAAGCGCGCTGCCAAATAGTTTTTCCTGGTAAATTTTTACCTATCTTTCCACACTCCTAAATACACAAAACTGTCGAGAGTCCAAATGATCCCTGATTCCCTTCTCTATGTCTCACACGTTCTTCTTCATCCATCCACAGCCGATCTCCCACGATCTCTCTATCTTCGGTTTGCCGTTCAGATTTCGCCGCTCAGATTCCACCGGAGTTTCTCAGGTTCGTGAAGCACACCCACAAACTAACTCCCTCCCTTGCTATCTCCTCTCTTATTGAAATTCACAAAGAATTTACCGTAATTTGATATATCTCTCTCTTCTCCTTTGAAATGCGGGTCTATTTTTGGAGATATGAAATCGGATTTTCTTTTTTGTCTTCGATTGCAGTATTAGTGATTTTGGGCTTTCTTGTAAATGTTGCTTCACATATGTAGAATTTACAAGATGATTTTAAATTTGTCATATGTGTATGTTTAAGATTAATTGAGATGGATGCTGATTTTAAGATTAATTGAGATGGACTCTGATTTTAAGATTAATTCGTGTGTGTTTCTACTTTTGTATATTCCATGTTTGTTTGTGTGAATGGAATTTGTGTGTTTGGTGTGTCCAGTTCGTGTGTGTATGTGTTGCGGTTGTCGGGAGGTCAGGTGGGGGTTGGAGTAGACCATATGGGTTGGTTGGGTGGAGCTTAGGGGGGGTGGGGTGCTGCTTGAGTGTATCTCGGTTGTGTGTGTGGACTGTCGGTGTGGTTGGTTGTGCAGTTTGATTCTCTAAACTGTTATGACGTTAGGCTGATGCAGATTATACAATTAGATTAATTCTTAATGCAGTGCATATGAGGTATACAATTTAGCTTACATATGCTATGACTTTCATAACTAATGCTTTACATAATAATGACCAAGTATGAGACCAAGTAGAAGTACTGTTTTGGATGGAAAAATCTAACTTCTATATTGATATTGCATCCCTGATTTTTGTCTTTGTACGCTGATGTGGGCAATGTCAGTGTCATAGGAAGATAAGGAAAGTGGGTGTTTTCCCAATGCTGTAACACAGATGGATGTTCTTCAGATACTATGGTTCAAGAATTGGTGCCTGTGATGAAAGAAATGGAGAAATTTGGTATGCATATTCATAAGCAGTCTCTTCCACTTATTATTAAGATGTGTCTGTGTTTTTGTGTGCGCACGCGTGTGTGTGCACATTTTTGCATATCAGTCCATGGGTGTGCGTGTGCGGTGGTGCGATACTTTGGTGGGGGGTTGGGATATAGATACTTATTGAACTTCTTGGGTAGTTTGCAATTTGCGTATCTTTGGTGTGCATGTTTGCTCATATTTCGAGGCCTTTCGGAATATAATTTTGCTTATACAAGAAAATATATAGACTTCAGTATTTTGTTCTAGTAGGGAGCCTGTCTTTGTTGCTCCTTAACTCTATACATCAAGGATACCAGTCTAATACCCTATTTCATGACCTTAAGCAATTACCTTGTTCCAACCTAGATCAGACAGTGACACTGAAAGCATGGAGCAGGAGCTAAGCAGGAACAATTTAAAATATAAGCATTTCATCTTAACATACCATAAACATGCTGACAAGAATGGAAAAACATATGAAAGAAGGTAATTCCAAACAAATTTTATCTTTTTTATCTGTTCTTCTGTTCATTTCAGTTTGTCACCTATCAAAATTTAAAAAACAAGGAAGTAAACGTACACAAAGCATATACACATCATAACTCAGAAAATAGTAGCAAAGTTTAAGTAGAAAGAAGCAGGCATGCATGTGGGTGATGTACCTGAGGATACTTGGAGGCAGAAGTGAAGCAAACCCTCGACTTTCACATCATGTGGCATTCTCTGGACAATGCCCATCTAAACTTCTCTGTGGCTCTATTATATCTCAAGGTAAAGAATTGACATCTTCCTTGGTTTGCTCATCTTTACCACCTTCTTAAATCAATGGTAGAACATGGAGAAATTTTCCACCAATGCTGTCTATAAAACATGACTGACTTGACTGTTGCTTCATTCCCACATGGCATATTTGAAGACTCTTGAAGGGAGGGCTTTTTAAGTTCTGGCTGAAACTAGTGCGGCAAATGCCAGCACTATCATAGGGATCGGGAGCTGATGGGTATGACAGGCGTTTCCTTGCCAATCCATCTCGTTCCCTTTCTGGTGTCGAGGGCCTCTGTCTTGGTGCACTTTGTGACCTACTATGAGCTTTTGCTGAGTCCGTGGCAGCCATGTAGTTGGGAATTGCAGCGGCTGCAGCACCCTCGATGTTTACCCTCAAGGCCTTCTTTTTTAATTTATTCATCCCAGAAAAATGCTTAAGCCTTGTCCTCACTATATCTCCCAAAGGAACATTTGAGACTTTTTTTGCATTTTGTTTCTAGGGATGTTCTAACAAAAGAGAAAGTTACGTAGCAGTTAATTAGTTAGTTCTATACTTTCAATTCATTTTGGGTGCTATGTTTTTTCACAACCCAGTTATCTAATTTTGATATTATTTGTGCTAACATGTGGGTAATGTTGGTTTTCAGGGCCGTAGTTGCTAGAGCAATCCGGAACGCACCGAAGAAGCCAAGGTAAGCCGAGCAATTATTGAATCTGATGCAATTTGTTTACTAGATTAAATTTCTATGGTTATAATCACAAGGGTTTTCTCCCTTAACGTTTATCAATAAATGCTTTACTAGTTATGGACTCTATATAGAAAAATGGATGTATCTATGCAAAATACTTAGACCCATATAATGTATATTTTTTTGCACAATTTATTTAGTGTGTTGTTCTGATACAAGGTACGTAAAAATGGATAAGAGTTGGATGCAACTCAACAATAGAATGCTCCCGGATTTTGAAAAAGGAGTCAAACACTTTCTCAACTTTGCATATGCAAATAAAGATCCACAAAGTAAAATTCCGTGTCCTTGTATGCATTGCAACAACTTCTTTAACCAGAGACGCGAGGTTGTGGTAAAACATTTGGTTTTACGTGGGATAGTGAAGGGCTATGATAGGTGGATATATCACGGGGAGGATTTTGGAAGCTATTCTCACAAGTACGATGACGATGGTGTTGGAAACATTTCGAATGTGGGGGACAATGATTTTATACCTGAAATGATAGATGATGTGGCCACTGGTCAACTTGGGCATGAATGGAGGGTTGTAGAAGAACCTTTTAACCAGGGCTCAAGTGTAGAAGAAGGGGACATTGACACCTTTCTTAAATTTCTAAGTGATGCAAAGCAACCTCTATATACTGGTTGCAAAAATCACTCTAAGCTTTCCTTTATTGTGAAGTTGCTTCATCTAAAAACCATGTATGGCTGGAGTAATAAATCGTTTGACCAGTTGCTTGAATCTTACAAGGAAGTCCTTCCAGAGACTAATACACTACCTAAGTCATACTATGAGGCTAAGAAGATAATTCGAGATTTGGGGTTTACATACGTGAAGATAGATGCGTGTGTTAACGACTGTGCACTTTTCTGGAGAGACTATAAGGATTGGGATGTGTGTCCAAAATGTGAAACTTCTAGATTGAAGTTTGAAGGATCCAAAAAGGTACCTCAGAAAGTGTTGCGCTACTTCCCCTTAAAGCCAAGACTTCAGCGTCTATATATAAATAAGAATGTTGCTTTTGATATGAGGTGGCAGAAGGATAAGCAAGTTGATGAGGTTAATGTCATGAGGCATCCTGCTGATACTGAAGCATGGAAAGATTTTGACAGGAAGCATGAATTCTTTGCCCAAGATCCCCGCAATGTTAGATTAGGGCTGGCTAGCGATGGATTTAATCCTTTCGGCAACATGAGTAATGCTTATAGCATTTGGCCCATTTATCTGGTGCCGTACAACCTACCTCCTTGGAAATGCATGAAAGATCCTTATTTCATATTGTCTACGCTCATCCCAGGACCCAGTTCTCCCGGAAATGATATTGATGTTTATCTTCAACCGTTGATTGATGAGCTGAAGGAGTTATGGGAACATGGAGTCGAGACTTATGATTCACATGCCAAACATAAATTTCGGTTACATGCAGCAGTTATGTGGACAATTAATGACTTTCCAGCTTATGCAATATTGTCTGGATATAGCACCAAAGGGTATTTGGCATGTCCTGTTTGCATGGGTGAGACTACTTCTTTTCGTTTGCGTGCGGGCCAAAAAAATTGCTATATGGGGCATCGTCGAGGACCGCCATCGAACCATAGATGGCGCAAGGAGCCAAAAGCATTTAATGGTAAGAAGGACTTTAGCGATCCAGTTGAACCAACATCTGGGGAAGAAATTTTTTTACACGTGAGTGCAATTGATCAATTTGAGTTTGGAAAGGCACCACAAATGATGGAAAGAAAGAAGAAGAGGAAACGCAAGGATAGTCATTTGAATTGGACGAAGCGAAGTATTTTCTTTGCACTTCTCTATTGGAAAACTTTAAAATTGAGGCATAATTTGGATATCATGCACATAGAGAAGAATGTGTGCGATAATGTACTTGGTACGTTGATGAATATTGATGGAAAAACTAAGGACACGTGGAAGGCTCGTAAGGATCTAATGGAGCTAGGTTTAAGACCTGAGTTGCACTTACGTCGTGTAGGCGATTCGTATATTATGCCCGTTGCATGTTATAACTTGTCGTCTGATGAGAAAAAGAGATTATGCGAGTTTTTATCTTCAATTAAGTTCCCAGACGGCTATGCCTCAAATATCTCGCGATGTGTGAAGTTTAGAGAGTGTCGTATCCCAGGAATGAAGAGCCATGATTGTCATGTTTTTTTACAACGGATACTCCCCCTTGCAGTACGTGGAAACTTGTCTAAGGAAGTATGCCAAGCGCTAATTGAGCTTAGCAATTTTTTTAAGAAATTGTGTTCTAGGATATTATATTTGGATGTATTGGAGAAACTTGAGAAAGATATTGTTATAACTCTATGCAAGCTGGAGCGTATTTTCCCCCAGCTTTCTTTGATGTAATGATACACTTAAATGTGCACCTAGCTGCCGAAGCGAAGATTGCCGGACCAGCACAATATCGATGGATGTTTCCATTTGAAAGGTGCTTCTTAAGTCACTTTCTCTAGTTAATATGTGATATCATTTTGGTTTTGTGATTCTACTATGATGTATTTATGTTTATATAGGAAAATGGGTACATTAAAAGATTATGTCACCAACAAGGCTCGGCCAGAAGGGTCTATTGCTGAGCGGTACAAAGACAATGAATGTTTAACATTTTGCTCAATGTACCTTCGCAATGTTGAGACAATTTTCAATGAACGTGAGCGTAATTATGATCTTGGGGAGCAGCAAGGAAATTTGGATGCCTTTGCATGTGATGCTCGTGCATTTGGTGGGATAAAATATAGCACGTTACATGCTTCTGAATGGGAGGATGCTTACATGTATGTGTTGAATAACTGTGAAGACGTTGAGAGCTATATAAGGTAAATCGTTTTATACATACTTCTACTTTATTGTCTGTACCATATATCAAATAACACTTTATGGTGTCGTTATCAAAATGAACACAAGGAAGAACTTAGATCTCAAAGTACGAGAGATCTAGATCGAAGGCATAGAGCAGAGTTTCCAAAATGGTTTGAACATCAAGTAAGTGTAATATAGTATAAAAGGCTTTGACCGTATGTGTTTAACTCAAAATTTAATGATGTACCTTAAAAAAAAATTTTTTTGAACAGATCAATCAAAAGTACATGGAAGGAGGTGTAGATGAAGAACTTTTATCCCTTGCTAAGGGGCCTGATGATAGAGTGAAGCACTATCCAGGATGCAATGTGAATGGGTATAGGTTCCATACTCACGATCGTGAGATGAATAGAAAAACGCAAAACAGTGGTGTGGTGGTCATGGGGGAGCATAACGGAAAATATACTAGGTTTTATGGTGTTATCACTGATATTATCGAGCTAGAATATTTGCTAGGGCGTAAGCGAGTTCTCTTGTTTAAGTGTGACTGGTGGCACACAGGGGACAACAGGGGCATCCAGATTGATAATGCTTGGAATATCACAAGTGCCAATATTTCACAAAGATGGTATAGAGACCAGCTCTATGTGTTGGCACCTCAAGCTGAACAAGTTTTTTATGTCGAAGACATGAAGCTGGGTAATAATTGGCACATAGGAGAGATGGTGAAACCGCGCAACTTCTTTGATGTACCTGAGCGGGAGGAACATGAGACAATTGGTGTTGATGAGCCATACCAGCAAGAAGAACCTAGTGATGAGGTTTTCCAAGTAGAGGAAGACGATGAAGTGGTCAACCTAGAGAGGAATGATTTGGCACCATTGCAACATGTTAATGCAAATGTAGTAATGGTAGATGAGTCTATGGCCGGGTTAAATGAAGGGGATGCTAGTTTCCTTGTCGATGATGATATTGAAGAAGCCTCAGAATGCAGTGATGATCATTTTGACATGGATGATATTATGCGTACAGACGATGACTATGATAGTGCTGAATTTCTTTAGTATTTCCAAATTAGGGAGCTGTTAGACTTTCTTTTACTAGCAATGCTATGTTCCTAAGTTTCATTTCAATTATGTTGTGGATGAACTCTTTTATCTTTATAATTGGGAGCAAAGCTTGTTTCTTTCGATTGCATTATACTTTTTGTTCATGGTTTTTTCTTAGATACCAATATTTCTTGTGGCTTATCATTTTAGTATTGCTAATGTACTCATTTTTTCATGCTTTTTCTTTTAGATGGTTGGACCAGGGAGAAGATCACAGAACAACCAAAGATGCACAAGGAGTTCGACACCACAGGCCCAAATGTTGGCACCACCATTAGAACAAGTGCAAACTGTTGCCGGTTCAAGTAATGAAACACCAAGCCCAGTGTTACAGAAAGAGTCTGCTTCAGTAGAGGAGCTTCAAGTCACTACAGGTTACGGTGAAAATGGAATTCTTGAAACATGCATTGTTTTGCTTAATTAGGTTATTTCAGTATTTTACTTGATCTATGCACATTGTTCACGGTAGTAAAGCTAATGGAATAAATACAAGCTCAAAGTTGGTATTTTAATATGATGTGGATTAGTTTGATGCACTATATAGGGAGAAATAAAAGAGGGCCAACTCGAAATCTAGCACTTGCAAAGAAGAGGATAGCTGGACAAAAGGTATCGCTTGACATGTTTGTGGACGATGGGCGCATTGTGGGTTTGGAATGCCAACCGGTGATAAATGAGATTGGGTGTGTTATCCGCAAGAAAGCACCACTCAACGTACCAAAATAGGCCAAGTTAGATGAGGTCGAGCGTGAAACCCTCTTGAAAATGGTTGAGGTTAGTTTACTTCACCTCCTCACCCCAACGTCCCACATACGCATAAAAACATTAATAGATATGCTTCTTTGTGTGATAAATGCATCTTTTGCCCAGCTTGAAAATTCCTAACTCTGAAATCTCTATGCATTCATTCAAATGCTAGTACTTGGAACACAACATGTTTGACAAAATGCCTCAGAGAAAGTTTCATTTTTATGTATTGCATTGCTACATGTTTATTGCTGCAATTTGTTTGGGAAATCGGGTGTTAGTCTTATATATGAAATTGGGGCATGAGTTGTTCCTTTCACATCTGTATGATGATCATAAAAGTAGTGGATAAATAAGAGTTTATACATCATGTGGAGTTTGTTGAGGCTACTAGCGGAATTTGGAAAGAGATCGGGAAGGTCAAACAATGTATCGTCACTAGTACTTGCTAGAGAAGCTGACGATTCTTGAGTTTCACACAATATGTGGTCACTCTCGCTTGGCTTGGCTTGGCTTTAGCTCTTGTATTTCTGCCTTCGTAGTAATTTAACATGTCGGCTGCTGCTTTTTCAGCCGCGGTTTAAATATCTTTAGGCAAAAAAGTAGCAAGACATGGAAGGTCTTGAGCTAGTTTCGGAAAGTTGAGGTGAACCAAGTGACCCTTTATAGCTATTGCAGCTACATCATGAGCTCTAGCTGCCATTTTAGCAGCTGGATACGTTCCAAGCCAAATGCTATCAGATCTACAGGTCCCGAGTTCAATTGGCATTCAAAAATCTGGTGCAAATGGGTACCTTTGAGGGTAGTTTTGTTTGGCAAATTTTCAAGAATGTTGTGTCAATGGACTCAAACATCCCTAGGTTGGTTTCCAGATGCAACGGCTGTCATCAGCCTCATAATGAAAGCATGAAGCATCTATTTCTCCAGTGATTTGGTTTCCAGTATCTAAGCTCATTTTGCTGCTGCTATGAAATTGAAAACCTCTTTCTCTTCATTTGATGATTTGTTCAATACATGGTTTTCAGGACCATCCCTAAAGAATTCAATATGGCATGCTTTAAAGTCGTAGTTGTGCTCACTTTTTAAAATAGGTATGTTCAGAAAGAAAAGAATCCATGACAATATTGGTTAAAGTCCTTTCCTTTGCATACACGACATTTCGTTATGGTTATCTACTGTTTCTTATCTATAAACCCAAGTCAGGCCTGGCTATGTTGGATAGATTGTGCTTGAAGCTTTACACTGTCCAGTGAGTTCACTCCTATTCCCAAGGGCATTTGGGAAAAAATTGATTAAAGCAAGCCCTTATTTTCTCTTTCTCAATCAAGCATTCCACTGATTACTGCTTCGTTTTCTTTCTGTGAAAGGGTATAATATAAAGTTCTTGATTCTGTCCTATGGCAAAAGAAAGAGAAACGTTAGTTTTTCCATAGTTCTATTGTCAGATTGAGAAAGAAAGTTGGTAGAATACATCCAGGCACAGTTATACCTTGTGATTTGCTGGTTTACGGCAAATGTAAAAACACTGGCTTTATGTTTTTCTTTATGTCCAGATAGTTAAATGGTTTAGGAGCAGCAATATAGCATGGGTACTTATTCATCGTCCTTATCTTCGAATGTTTATTTTGTCATTGGAGTTTGAATGTTCTCTTTTGAATCAATACTTGAAATGTGGAGCTTTAAGGTATCATGTGAATACATTTTGAGCATGTTCCAATGTCGAATGTTTTCAATGGTGGCTGTGTAATATGATTCCTAGTGCATTCCTTTTTTCTTTCTGAGTTTTGATAGCAAATGTAATATACGATTTTAGGGACCATTTGAGGTTGATGATAGTCAGGAGTTCAAGAAAGCTTTGGAATTACAAATGCAGAGGCAATATCGGTGTAATCATCATAGGTTGCACATTCACTTTCTGCGCTTTCCGTCATTAGAGGCAGCACTCCAAAATCCTCCTGAAGGCATACTAGAGGATCAATGGCAGCACCTTTGCCATTACTTTGCCTCACCCGAATTTAAGGTACATGTTAATTAAATGTTCATATTAATGCTGATGATACATTTTTTTATCCTATATATTGTCTCTTAATGTAGAAAATAAGTGACCGCAATAAGAAAAATCGACAAAATCAAAAGTCACCTCATACTACGGGAACGAAGTCTTATAACCGAAAAATTCAGGAGGAGGGACTTGTATTGTTACTCTTTCTTTCTTGTAACATGAAATGCAAGCTAATTACTAATTACAGATTCTCTTTCATTTTGTAGGCAACTAAGATTGGACGTACCCCTACCCTAGTGAGTTCTTTAAGTTAACAAAATATAATGACAAAAAGAGAACGTGGGTTACTGAAGAAGCCAAAAAGGAGCATGTAAGTATCGGTTGATTATAAGCGCTTTTTTACGTCTTTTGATTTCACATGAATTTGTTTTTCTTCCTTGGATGTAATTGCAGGAAGAGATGGAACAAGAGTTGGCACAATCTCAAGCAGAGGGTGCAGAACCAATGAACGAGGGAACAATTGTTGAAAAGGTTCTTGGCCCCAAATCAAGTTATTTACATCGCTGTGGGGCTAATCAGCAATCTAGCGCATCCTCATCCAAGCGTCAAATAGAAATAGAGTTGGAGGAGACAAAGAAAAGGGCAGAGCAAGCCGAGCAACGATCAAATGAGTTGGCTACAGAAATACAAGAATTGAGGGCTTCACAAAGGGAGACGAACCAGCTGCTCCAATCTTTGTTGGCGAAAATGCAAAATGGCAGCAGCAACTCTTCCTCTTGACGGTGAGTTGCTATAACCTACTGGATAATGCTTCTAATGTGTCTCATTAGATTAAATCATATCTTCTCTCCTTCTGAGCTTTGACAATGTTTCTAATCGGTTTCATTAGCCCTTGCCTTGCATTAGTACTATATTTGTCATATTACCTCATTAGATTATATCACCTTTGAGGACTATTGACTTTGGTTGACTTGATCAATGAATTTGGCAATCTTTCGGGCAAATGAAAATATGGCATGATATGTTTGAGTTTGTATGGTGGATTTTCTATGTTTTAGTCAATATTCGATACACAGGCTTCTCTATAGCATGTTTATAGTTGTCCTATTTTGTAGTGTGATGATCATGTTATTGTTTGATCATGCAGTGAAAAACTATGATTGGGATTGAGTATGAGGTATTGAAGATGAAGACGCAGCGACACGCTTATTCTAGATTATAGTGCTTAAAGATTTTGTAAATAGAATCCTTTTAGTTTTATTGACATTAAGAGGATTCTTGTAAGGGATGGTGTTTTTATATTTGGATGGTTTTGAATTCAATTCTCTAAATTAAAGTTTATTCTCGTTATTTTGTTAAAGAGTAATATGCACAGGGAATAAGATTTGACAAACTTGTGGCAACTTACAATTGTCACCATTAATGTAAAGAGAAAAAATTGTGATTGTCACTACATCAATATAAGTTTGTCACTAATGTGTATAGTGACAATAGGAAAAATCAAAATGGTGACAATGAGAAGTTGTTGATGAATGTTTCAGTGACAACACAAATAAGACACAAATGGCAATAGTGACAACACTGACATAGTCACATATTTGAAATGTTGACAATACCAAAATTGTCACGCATTTGAAATCGTGACAGCATTGCTGTCGTCACTACACAGATTTAATGACAAGACCTCTTGTCGCTGGATCTCAACCCAAGTCAATTGGGAAGGTTCTTTAGTGACAACATGGGATTCTAGTGACAACATTTGAGAACATTTAGTGAAAACTTTATTGTCACTAAATATGATGAAACAGTGACAACTTTGACGTTGTCACACAGCTTTAAGATTTTGTGACAACTTTTTTAATGTCGTCACTTAAAGTCTGTAGTGACGGGCCTATAGTGACAATTACTGTGACAACAAATTCTCGTCACTATAACAATCAGTGACAACTTTGCATTTTATTGTGACAACTTTCATCGTCACTAATGACCAATTTTCTTGTAGTGTCTGTTCCAAAACATAGCAGAAATGGAGTTTCTCCTGTGACGGAATGGGGTGTTGTACGATATGCCCAAAGTACTTTGGGGAGCTCATCTACCCATGCTCCTTTGGCCTCATCTAACTTTCTTTTCAGGCCTTGAAGAATACTTCGATTCATATTCTCCATCTGTCCATTTGATTGAGGATGGGCAACTGATGTGAAACGAAGATTAATGGTGAGGCCTTCACAAAAATCCCGAAAGTTAGAATTGTCAAATTGTTTTCCATTATCAATGATCAAGGACCCCAAACCGACACACCGCATTCTTCTAGAAAAATTCCCCACATTTTGCCGCTGTTATAGTAGCCAGCAGCTCGGCCTCAGTCCACTTTGTAAAATAATCGATTGCAACTATCACAAAACGTCGTCGACCTGTTGCCATTGGGAATGGGCCTAAAATATCCATTCCCCACATTGCGAAGGGAATCGGAGAAGTCAAGATATTAAGCAGAATTGCTGGCGTACGCGAAATTGGGGCAAATTTCTGGCATTGGTTGTATTTTCTCGTGAAACTAACTGCATCATTTTGCATCCCTGGCCAGTAATAACCTTGCCTCAAGATCTTACGTGCTAAACTTCTTCCACCTAAATGTTGCCCACAAATACCTTCATGAACTTCTCGCAAAGCATAATCTGCCTCTCTGGGGCTTAAAAACCTGAGATATGGTAGACTAAAGGACTTCTTGTAAAGCGTCTCATCTACCAGGGCATACCGAGCAGCTTTGGCACGCAGATTATGTGCTTTACTTTGCTCGTCAGGCAGTGTTCCTGAGGCGAGGCATTCCATAATTGGATCCATCCAGCATGGCTCTTGCTCAATTATGTCGACCTCCACAATGGGTATGCTTCTTTCTTGAAGAAGCTCAATGTATACTGCTCGGGAGAACCTTGAAATGTCTGTGCAAGATAACCTTGATAGGGCATATGCTTGGGCATTCTAATCCCTTGGTACGTGGTGGATAGAAATTTTTTTGAATTTAGCTACTTGAGTCCTCACGGTTTTGAAGGTACTGGATAATTCTATCGTTTCTAGCTTCGTATTCTCCCAAGATGTGGTTCACCACTAATTAGGAGTCGGTATGCACCGAGAGGGATTGTACCTTTAGTGAGTGTGCCAGTCTTATCCCCACCGGAAGCACTTCACATTCAGCCTCATTGTTTGACACTTGGAAATTGAAACGAAGAGCATATTCAATCACAAAATTTTCTGGGCTGATCAATGTGAGACCAGCTCCATTACCATCTACTCTAGAAGAGCCATCTACATAAAGGAGCCAGGGGTCTGAAATCTCGGAGAGATTTAACTGCAGAAGGAGAGCTCCCTGATGAATCCAGCTACCAATAATTTATCTACCTCCTATTCGATTTTCACTTGTCTTTCAGGGGCGAATGTTTGCTTCTTTTGCTTAACCAACTTCTTGAGCGGGTCCACATTCAATTTATGAGTGATTATTTTAGGATTGATTCCGGGCATATCCAATGTTGTCCATGCAAAAATATCCGAGTATCTTCGCAAAAGGTCAACAAGCTTAAGCTTGAGGTCTTCTGCTAATCCCATTCTGATCTTTACAGTCTTTTCTTTGTTCCCTGGGTATAACACAATATCTAAGAGGTCTTCAGCCAGCTCGCCCCTTTCGACCCTTGTCTCGTCCCTCAAGTCTTCAATTACAAGGGTCTCGTTATTTTTGGTTTAGCAGGACGCCATGTAGCACTGCCGAGCCACCATTTGGTCTCTTTTGACTTCCCCAATTTCGTGTTCCGTGGGGAATTTCATTTTCATGTGGTATGTCAAGACCACTGCCTTCCATTGGTTTAGTGCCGTCCTGCCAAGGATTACGTTATAGGCCGAAGGAATGCGAACTACCACAAAGTCCAACATCAGTTTGGCTTGGGCTGGAGGGGTGCCCACAGCAACTGACAAAGCAATGATCCCCTCGCAAACCACAAGGTGGTTAGAAAAGCCATAGAGAGGCATGTCCACCTTGTGTAGTCGGTCGGATGTGATGTTCTTTTTTTGGAATACTTCATAAAAGAACACCTCCACCGAGCTTCCGTTATCTACAAGGATCCTCTTTACATCAAAATTGCCCACTCGAAGGGTAACAACCAATGGGTCATCACGAGGCATCTTTGGGTCCCCTACATCTTTTTCAGAGAAAGATATCGTTAGGGTCGAATCTGTCCTCTGCTTTTTGATTGGTGGTCCGTCAGTGGTGCATACTTCTCTCGCATAGGCTTTTCACCCTTGTCTGGATGAACCTTTAGCTGTTATCCCCCCCTGAGATAGTATTGATGACGCCTGCGTTATCCTGAGCTTCTTCATGTCCTGCTAGGGGAGTGGTTTTTATCTTCGATCATCCTTCCTATTAACAAATTTCTTCAGATGTCCTCACTTGATGAGAGCCTCTATAGCGTGCTTGAGTGATTCACAATTATCGGTGGTATGGCCATGGTCAGTGGTAACGGCACCACAAATTCCTATCTCTCTTGCTAGGTGCCGATCTCATCTTGTCCGGTCCTTTTAATATTTTTTTGTCCTTTATCTCATGGAGAATCTGCGATGGTCTGGCATTAAATGGTGTCAGATTCTTCATATCGAACAGCTCCTTGGGGCACCTTTCATCCATTTTCAAACGCTTAGAACTTCGTCCACCTCTTGGACTATCATCTTGAGCTCGCTTTTCTTGTTCCTGCCCGTTGTCACCTCGGTGTCCTTTGTGGGTTTCCAAGTATTCTTCGGCCTGGATGTACTTGTTGGCTTTATCCAAGAAGGCACTCATGGGTCCAGGGGGAATCTTGTTTACCGCAAATGCAAACTAAGAAGTGGGACGAAGCCCGCGCAAAAAGGCTGTGTACTTTACGGACTCATCCAGGTTATCAATTTCTAATGTCGCCGCATTGAAGCACCCCAAATATTGCGACAAAGATTCGTTCCTTTCCTGGACCACGTTGAGGAGACTCGTTGAATTCTTCCTCCGAGTTTGGCTGCTCACAAAATGTTTCTGAAATAAGTCAGACAGCTGGGCAAAGGAATGGATGGACATGGGTCGTAGAGACTTAAACCACGCGTGCGCCACCTTCCTTAAAGTGGTTGGGAAGGCCTGACACATGACGGCATCTGAGACCTGAGGAGTAGCATATTTGTTTGAAACTGGTAGATGTGCTCCTCAGGGTCTCCACTTCCATCGTATAAATCGCACTGCGGCATCCAAAAATTAGGAGGAAGTTTTGCCTTCTCGATTGTCCTGGACAGGGGGTATCTAGAATCCTCCCTTGGGGGAGTGAATTCTTTCGGGCAAGGTGCGGAGATGGTTTTATGAGAAGTTTGCCCTTGGGGGTGCGCTTTTCACGTGAAACCATGAACTCGTCCTTGGGGACGATGTCTTTTGTCCGTGTAGCATTGACCTTGAACTTCGTCGTCTGAAACTGGAGACGAATTCGTGATGTCCTCTATTGACATCTCGTTTCGAAAACATGAACCACTTCTGGTAACGTGTTTCTCTATCTCTTGTTTTGGCTGATAACTGGGATCGGCTTCTGATCTATACTTTTTACCATAGCTTGATCTTGAGGTTAACCGGAGGCGAAGGTCACTCGGATCAAGGTGGGTCTGATTATTGGAGGCCACGGGAGCCACTACCTCAAGCATTTTCTGTAAGTTGGTCACCACTCCTTTGAGCTCGTGAATTTCTCTTGTCAGATCCTCATTCAGCGTTCTGAACAACCTTCGGCTGAGGTAGTGATGAAGCTCTCCTTTTTTTAGGAGGGGAGTTAAGGAACGGGTTTCCTTGGAACTCTCACTTGTTGGCAGAGTAAGTGAAGTTACATTGATCTAGACGTCACTAGAATGCCGATGAGACGGTGTTGAGTGTCGTCCCTCCCTGCGAGAGCCGTTGGATCGTGTTCGTCGGTTGTGAACTGAACGACTGACTGGTTACTGCTAGATTGTTGATCGAGACCACAACGGGGAAATGGACCTGCAAAATAGAACACGGAGTGACAACCGGGGATGTTTCGGTGGAGGATGCTCCGATGCTAAAGTCAGAACGTTGCTACAGGGGTAGAGCTCTGAATAGCAGAAAATACACTGGGTGCCTGTGTTTGTGCTTAGTTGCGTACCTGAGGCTTGACTCATCATATAGGCTTGTCCCAGAATCCTCCTCACTTCAGGACTCTTCCCTGATAGGCATCGATCAGCTAGAACCACGTTAGAACTCTCATTCATCAGGTTGCCATCCCTTGAAGATGGCATTAGTGCTCTACTAGGACTCTATCACCTCCACTAGAGCTTATCCCAGATACAGGTCTTAAGATTGAGTCAAAGTCAACTTTGCCACATGTCATTACTCGGTTGAATGAGTAGATTTAACCATATCAGTAATGATCCCTTTGATTCTCTAATGAGGCGTCAATAGGGTTAATTATTATTATTAACCCTAGGGTTTCATGTTGGGGTGGGGGAGTTATTAAAAATGCTTGGAGCAGGTTGATGCCTGGAAATTTTTACGCTTGGTGGATGCCTCCCCTCCATGACTAGAACTTCGACCTCATTCGTGGGAGCTTTTTAAGATTCCATGGAATCTTTGTCCTTACGGTCCAAATCTTTAAAGGGCCCGCAATTGGAGTGCTGAGTACATGTGCATTGAGAGGCTCGACAAAAGCACCTGGGGTTGGTTTTACATATATAGGTTTTGCTTGGAAAACAAAGTACGCGAGAAAGTTTATAAGTTCATGGTACTCACACAAAGATTTAGACATGTCATGTCCCTCATTCTTTCCCATATATAGTTTTTCCTCCACCGCCGCCCCACTTTGATTAAATAAAATACTACAAAAAAAAGAAAAATTATTTTAAAAAACGGAGTAATCCCAAGGGGTAATGGAGTGAGAAAGGTCTTGAGCAATAATCTCAAGGTCGCAAGTTTGAATTCCCATACTGACGGACTATTTAAATTACAATTCTGACTATTTAAAAAATAATAAAATAAAATAATGGAGTCACGTTAACCGAATGAGTATCACATTTTGACGTTGCAGTAAAATTGCTTTCCTTTACAATTGTACTATGATATATTCACAGTGTGTTGTTGAGATTGACCACATGCTTGATCTCTACTTAATTTTTTATAATGAGTTCTATCAAAATTTGTCAAAAATATAAATATCGATATATTATATGAGCCATAAAGGGGAGAATCAAAAAGATATCTCCCGCTTATATGGATACAATATTGGTAAAAAATTTACACAGCTATTAGTAGGTAAATGAATAGATAAAATAATAGTTTTATATATGATGTCTTGAAATTTTTCTTGCTTAAGTTATCTTTTTTGTACCAAAAGAAAAACAAAAAACAGTACTTACAATACTTTACAATAAAGTAACATTTGGTGTGGAATAACTAGTTACTCATTGCATGCTTCACTTTTTGAATACTTCATCTTAGACTTCCAAATCTTGACTTCAAGTGCACTTCAATAATAACGTTCACTACAAGAAAAACTATTTTTTGCGACGAACTTTTTGTGACGTCACTAAAAGACCTTTCAGCGACGGAATACACCGTCTGTAAAAGTCCGTCAGCAAAAACCTTTACCAACGGAAAATACCGTCGGTAATAGTTTTTGCCGACGGACTTTTACCGACAGAATATTAGTGACAGTATCATCGTCGCTAAAAAGTTTTTAGAAAATATCTAATCTTCGAGGAGTTTTTAAAAAACATTTGGCGACGGAATACGACCATCGCTAAAACTTCCGTCGGTGAAGTGTTTAAAATAAGACTTTCTGCGACGGATTTTTTGCGACGTAATTTCCGTCGCTAAAAGTCCTTACCTAAAACAGTTTCGTTTTTTTTCACTCTTCCCGTTTCTCTCTGTCTCTCACTCTCACCCACTCACCGGCGATATTTTTATCGGAGTTCTCCCCCTCTTGCGATCCACCTCTGGCGACATCACCCCCCCTTCCCGACGTCGTGCCCCTCCATATCCGCGTGCCACCAACGCCACGCCACCAAATCCCTCCACTGCAGCCCCACCAAGGCCCTCCATTGCCACCGCCGCCGCACCACCTCTCTGTATGTCCATTTGCCCTAATTGGAACTTGCCCTAATTTGTTTCTGGAATTATGATATGTTTCTTATAATTTCAATTATTTTTAATTGCTGATGGAATTGATGGAATTGATTTTGTAACTGATGGAATTAGTTTGTTTAATTGCTGATGGAATGGATGCCCATATTTGTATATTACTATTACTAGAAAGTATGGAGAATTGAGATTGTTGACGGAGGATGGGACCCAATTGTGATTTAGTTGAATGGTGGGTTGAAATTAGGTTAATATAATTAGGTTAACGCGATAATAATTTAGTTGAAACATGTCATTTAAAACCCCCACTGTTGTGAGGCAGTGTGTTCCAAAGGCAATCTGCTGAGAGAAAACGTAGGTGTGTGCTTTAGTGTGTGCTCTGTGTGGGTGCGTTAGAGTGAACTGTGTGTGCGCGCTAATGTGTGCGCTACATGAGTGCATGAGTGTTATGCTGTGTGCGTGCGTGAGTATATGTGGTATAGGTGCGTTGCGTGTATTTGTGTGAGTGCAAGGAGCTGTCGAGGCAGCTATATGTGTGTGAGTTATGTGTTCGGTTGTGTGTGTGCAATGAATGGTATATTGGTGTGAGGTGTTGTGTTGTATTGAGTGTGTAAGTGGAATTGAATGTGGTTGCTTATGTGTGTCCATAAGAAGAAAGGGACTGTTGAAGTAATTAGAGAGTGGTATTGAATAACTGTGCGCATACGTGTGTACACAAATTAGTATAGTGAAAGGCGAGAGCATTTGGATACCATACTTTGGTCATTAACTTATGAAATTCTATAGTAAGATACATTGGATTACGTTAGAAGTTTTAGTAAAAGTTTACAATTTTCTGAACTAGTATGTATTTTTAATATTTTCCACAAATTCATATTTGCAAAATCATTTGGAATCCTTAATACTCATGAAATAGTTCTGGAAAATTTAGAGTAATGTTTTATTGGTACAAATAAGTCCCAAATTAAGTTCGGTGATTTTTAGAGCTGATTTGCCTTCAATTCCATATCACATTGATTTTAGCAAAATAAAAAAGTGAAAAAACTTTTAATGCCTTTTAAATTCTGGTTTTAATTTCTAAGATTGTTATTTTAAAACTGTTACAAAAATTTTGGGACTTTATTTTTAATTAAAAACAATTTTTGGCTATTTATTGGTTTTTCTTATATTTAAAGGAATTATTATAAATTCAAAAATATTTGAAATTTAGACAAATTCACATTTTTACTTATTAAGCTTTTTTAAACTATAAAAACATTCTACAAGGACTTACTATAAAATTCGGGGTATTTCAATGAATTACAGACCGTGCGGGGATAAATTAGTAATTTTACACAAGTCTAGGGGTGTTCTGAAAATTTCACTCACTTAAGTGAACTTAACATCTAGGCATGCTTAAGCAACAATAGGTAGCACCTGCGTGTTTTGATTATTTATGATTCGATAGACAGAAGCTAGGACTAATTTCTGAGCAAGTAGAAGGACCAGTCGTTGAGGAAGGTAAGTGCCCTGCCATATTCCGGATGTGTCAGATATAAGTTCTGAAAGATACAATCATAAAGAAGTGTGATACAGATTTGCTTTATGCTTGTGGACGCTTCTTCATGAATTGTATGACACTTTTTCGAGAGGTGTCCGACACGGTGTCCGGTAATTAGAAATTAAATCTATATCTATGGACACCGCTGAGAGGTGTCGGACACGTGTCTAGATGTGTCGGTGAGGTGTCGAGGTGTCGGTAGGTCATGGACACCGCGTCCGATCGACATCGACACCAAAATGTCGCATTTTGGCTTTATAGCTATGGACACTTCTTCAAGAAGTGTCCTGCACCTCTTGAAAGGGTGATCGACTCGGTGTCCGGCAATTAAAAAATAAATTAATATCTTCAAACACCGCTGAGAGATGTCAGACATGTGTGCGTAGTTGTCGGACATGTGTCCGTAGGTGTCGGACACGCGTCCGGAGGTGTCGGTAGGTGTCAGACACCATACTGACACCCTATATGAGGTGTCGGTGCTTTCTAGGATATATGTGATTTAGTTGTAATTGTTAGACTTCTTTATATCAATTTTCATTCTTTATATAATTTTGTTAACTGTGCATTGAATATTTGAAACTTTGAGAATTGAGATTGTTGACTGTGCATTGACAATTGAGATTGTTGACGGATGATGGGACCCAATTGGATTGAGATATCTGTTAGGTAGCACGGACACCGCGTCCGATCCACACCGACACCGATTTATACTTGTGGACGCTTCTTTAAGAGTTGTCCGACACTTCTTCGAGAGGTGTCCGACATTGCTTCAAGAGGACACTCATTATACTTGTTAACTATGCATTGAGAATTGAGTATTTTCTAGGAGTTAGCCTACTTGAGGACACTTATTATCTGAAACAACATGGATGTGATGTATATTGAGAAGAATGTTTTTGACAATGTGTTCAACACAGTGATGAATGTCAAGGGAAAATTGAAAGATCACCTTAAAGCGAGAAGGGATCTACAACAGTTGGGTGTACGCCGTGAATTGCATCCTTGGATAGTCAGCCGGAGGACGATACTTCTGAAAGCACCTTACTGTCTAGACAAGAAATAAGTGGAAAAGGTCCGTCAGTGGGTTAAGAATTTGAAGCTTTCGGATGGGTTTGCGTCCAACATATCTTATTGTTGCAATGTATCGGAATGCAAGTTCCAAGGGATGAAGAGTCACGACCGCCATGTATTCATGGAGAGATTCATTCATATTGCCTTTCCGAGACTGTTGCCACGGGTTGTATGCGAGACTTTGACTAAATTATCTCATTTCTTTCGAGATATATGTTCTTCTATGATCCGGGTGAGTAACATAAAGGTGCTTGAGAAGAACATTGTGGTGACGATTTACAAGCCAGAGAAAATCTTCCCACCTTCGTTCTTTGATTCAATGGAGCATCTGCCTATTCACTTGGCATATGAAGCTAAGATGGGTGGACCTGTGCAATATTGGTGGATGTATTCCTTCGAGAGGTAATCCTTAAATTATTACAGTTGTTCGTTTACACTAAATACAAAACATGTTATCATAGGTATGTCCACCTGACTCGATTTGCTAAACTTCTAGGTTCATGTTCCATTTGAAGAAAAAAGTCCGTAATAAAGCTCGGGTTGAGGGCTCAATTGTGGAGGCTTACGTAATGGAAAAGCTTGTAAACTTTTGTAGCCAATATTTTAGGCCTGATGTTGATACAAGGTTAACTCAACTTGGCCGAAATAAGCCCGAATCAAACAAAAATTTGGAAGGGCAATTGTCAATATTCTAGCAGTCAGGTAGTCCGTTCGGCTGAACCTATACTCGATGGCTAACGGATGAAGAGTACAGTGCTGCAATAATATATGCCCTTCTAAATTGCGATGAAGTTTCAACATTTGTTGAGTAAGTTAATGTCTTAATTAAAAAAATTGATGTACATAATTGGAAATGTGTGATAAGCGAGTCAACTATATTGCCTTGCAGTGAGTTCAATGCAGAATCTTTAATCACTGATCCCGCTGGACTTGAATCTCATCAAAAATCACAATTTGTGCAGCGGTTCAAAAGGCGTGTAAGTCTTTAACGAAATTATATTATGTGTTATATACATTTATGTGGCCAATTAGTATACTGATTTATCCTTAATTTTTACCGTCATCTACAATAGGTTCAGTCACTGGATAGACCAATAGCCTCCTGCTTGAAATTACTAGCTCAAGGCCTTAATAAACAAGCATCCTGTCGTGGAGGCTATATCATCAACGGGTTTAGGTTTAACATAAAAGATGATGACCGAACAAAACAAACCCAAAATAGTGGAGTCTTGTTCAATAGCGACTGTTATGACGAGAATTGCATGGACTTTTATGGAGAGTTAGATAAGATTGTTGAGCTAGCATATTTGGGTTCGAAAAATTGCCTGGTAGTGGTCAAGTGTACATGGTTTGATGTCACATGCAGTAGAGGAATCCGTGTTAGCTCTCAAGGGATTGTCGATGTCAATGTCAAGTTGAGACTTGCATCAGACGACCCTTTTGTGTTTCCTTGTCAAGCTGCACAAGTCTTTTACGCGGAGAACGTCGCAAATCCCAAATCTCATTGGTATACAGTTATCAAGTCCAATAAATTGCCCATGACATATGACAGTGAGCTAGACTCCTTTCAAGCCGACCAACCACCTGTCTTGTTCCCTGTTGAGGTCAACAACGAGGATGACGATCTTCCTCTTCCAACAACACTTCATGTAGGAGAAGAAGTCGTAGATGATGACGCGGAAGACGTGGGAAGTGTTAAAGATGATGTGAATGAGTCTACCGATGAAGAGGATGAATTAGAAGATGAAGAGGTCGACGAGTCCCACGAAGAAGAGGATAACGAGACTAGCGATGAAGATGATGATGATTCTCAAACTGAAAATGATTGACTTGTACTGTTGTAACACCTCAAAAAATATGTAGTATCATTATAGTACTTGGTTCATATATTGTGTTTATATACTTGGTTCATATATATAAAACTGATGATTTTTTCTGCCAAATAATTGTTTTTAATGTGTTAATTTCCTTGCAATTTATCTATATGAAGTTAGTTATGGATAGAATACGGACTATACGCGGCCGGGGTGGACGCCGAGTTGCCTCCTCCCCGGTGGGTCCCACCCGTCATTGCCCACTAATGACGAGGCACAGAGTGCTCGCTTACAGCAAATAGGGCCCCAGCTCCAGCCCCAGCCGTCGCCCCAGCCCCACGCCGATTCCCCCCACACGTGCGCTGGTTCTCCTTCTTCTGTGGGTTCTACCTTACGTATTGTTGATAATGGTGTTTAGTCAATTTTTTCTAGCCTTATATTTAAATTATATTTGAACTATATTAATGTCGGTTATTTGTAGGATCTCGACGAGGCCGTAGCCTGACATGCAGGGTACGCATCGACCCCCAGCGTAAACAGAGAGTTACGCTCACCCAGGAGGGCCAGTAAGTAAAACAAATCACACCATGCCTTATATTTAAATGTTTGGGTGTCTTAATTTATATTTGAACTGTATTAATGTATTTATTTACTTATTTGGCAGGATCCTGGAGAATCAGGCAAGGACGAAGATCGGCGTTCTTGTGAAAGGCCGATTCTTCGAGCCACGGCTGTACTGGAAGGACTGGGATGCCGGGATGAGGGAGTCCCTATGGGAGGAGTGGTTGGTACGTTTAACGCGATATTTTATGCGATAGTATTTATTTAATTAGAATTTATTATTTAAACTAATTGGTGTAATTGGATGCCTTGCAGAGGGGTTCACGTTTGACTCGCCTGATCAGCAGTGCCCCGATGACGGAGATGAAAACATATCCCCCGCATTGGATATCTCCGACTGTATGGGGCAGATGATTGACCAGCGGATTGCAGATCCAGGCTGGGACTCCAAGAGTAAGAGCGGGCCAAGAACAGACATAACAAAGATCTGACGCACACAGAGGGGGGGGGGGGGGGGGGTCGATGGTACACGACATCATCCGACACGTGAATGCGGTCGAGCACCCGGACCTGGAGGAGGATGAGATCGTAGCTCTGACATATAATCAGACGCACGTGCGGAAGAAGGACAAGGACGAGGTACATCGGGCGGTCGATTATGTTTGAGATATTGCCCGGCAGATCGATGTAAGTTGGAGTCAACTTTTTTAATTCGTTAATTTTTTGTCTTTCTATTCAATGTTTGCTACGTTAATGCCCTAACATATTATCTTTAAATCACTATTTTTGCAAGCCTCGTATGAACAACTTATGTAATATCCCGATCTTAAGTTTGAACTTTTAGGTAATTTACAATAATTTTACTTTTTTTAGCGGCAAATTTACGAGTAGGAATATTTGCGTCTTTTAGCGACGAGTAACTTTGGTTTATTAGTCTTGGGTGGCTTGTAGCAGCAAAATTTAGAGAACATATAATTACGATCTTAGCAACAAATTTGAAATAATAAAATATAAGTTATGATAACAATTATGAACAACACTGATTGAGGTATTAGTAACAAATAGCGAATCAATAACTTATGACATTTAGCGACGAAATTCTTTTGTTAGCATTGATACTTCTACATGACATTAAGCGACAAGTAGTGAAGCGGGTTAGCATAACAGTCTTTAATAAATTTGCTAACATATGGTTCGTCGTAAGTATTTTATTCTTTGGACCATTTGTCGTAATAATAAGTTGGATTAGAAGTTTTAGCGACAAATAGACGTGTAGGGTTTTCTTTTCATTTTCTAACTAGGGTTTTCATTATATATATACACTATATTATGTGGCAGCCGTCACAAGTCTCCTCCCATTTTTTTCTTTTTGAAGCTTTACCGAGAGGAAGAGAGTTAGAGAGATAGAGGAAGGACGAGACAAGGGTTCTTCGGCGATCAGATTTTTCGGTAAGTTTTTCCCTAGCTTTCTTTTCTCTTGTTCGTTACTGATTACGGGATTAAGAGGGGTGTGGGAATCATGCCGTGGGATGATAGTGTTTGAGTGTGTGTATTGTTGAAGAATGATTCAAATTTGACTTGGTCTTTTAGTCTTTCACTTAGTGTCCAGATTTTTCTGAAGTAGTTAGTTACCACTATGTTAGTGATTGTAGTGGCTGAGTGAATTTCTGTTAGCACTATGTTAGTGCCTACTAGTGGCCTGTTAGTGGCTTTAGTGGTAGAGTAACTTTCTGAATCTTAAGTCTATAAATAGCTGTGTTTGTTTTCAGTATTGTAATGGAAATTTGAGTGCTGTTTTCTTCACATTTTGGAGTGCTGTTTTCTTCACATTTTTAAGTCTCTGTTTTCTCCAACATTGTGGTATCAGAGCCAGGTTAAGCCAGGTTCATTGAGTGAGTAGTGTGAGTTGAGAGAAACACTAGAGAGAAAAACCATGGCCAGTAATGGCAATGTAATGAGTGCCACGCAGCCACTTATTCCCATCTTTAAGGGAGAAGGCTATGAATTCTGGAGCATTAGAATGCGAACTCTACTCAAGTCTCAAGATCTTTGGGACTTGGTAGAGCAAGGCTATCCAGATCCTGATGAAGAAAGCAGATTGAAGGAGAACAAGAAGAAAGATTCCAAGGCGTTAGTGATTATTCAACAGGCTGTCCATGATAGCGTCTTCTCACGAATTGCAGCGACAACCACATCAAAACAAGCTTGGTCAATTCTGCGGAAGGAGTTTCAAGGTGATTCAAAAGTAATTGTGGTGAGATTGCAATCGCCCCGATGTGACTTTGAAACCTTGTACATGAAAAGTGGAGAATCAATTGCTGATTTTTTGTCTAGAGCAATGGCAATTGTCAGTCAAATGCAATCCTACGGAGAGAAGATTTCTGATAAGACGGTTGTTGCAAAGGTATTGAGAAACTTGACTCCCAAATTTGATCATGTAGTTGCTGCAATAGAAGAATCTAAGGATTTGTCAATTTTTTCATTTGATGAACTAATGGGGTCTTTGCAAGCTCATGACTCAAGAATTAATAGATCGCTTGAAAAGAACGAAGAAAAGGCGTTTCAAGTGAAAGAGACAGTCACCAGAACTGCAGAAGCTCAAAGTGCAACACTTAGGGGCCGTGGAAGAGGAGGATTCCGTGGTCGTGGTTGTGGTCGTGGTTACGGAAGAGGCAGAGGACGACTTGACTGACAACAAAGGCAATTTGGTGAACAAAGGGAATTTGGTGAGCAAAGGCAGTCCAATGAGCAAAGAAACAACAAGAACGGCATTCAATGCCATCATTGCAAGAGATATGGTCATATCAAAGCTGATTGTTGGTTCAAAGATCAACAAGTGAATTATGCAGCAGAAAATGGTGAAGAAAGTAAGCTTTTTATGGCTCATTTTGATACTAACAGTAAGTCAAGCAATGTTTGGTTTGTAGATAGCGGCTGTTCGAATCATATGACAGGCATGAAATCCTTGTTTAAAGAGCTTGATGAGACACAAAAGTTGAAGGTGAAGCTCAGAAATGGCAAAGAAATGCGAATCGAAGGAAAAGGTACAGTGGGTATTGAAACTAGCCATGGTAATGTAAAGCTCTTGCATGATGTTCAATTTGTACCTGATTTGGGATATAATTTGTTAAGTGTTGGGCAACTAATGGCCGGTGGATATTCAGTTTTGTTTAATGACGGTGCATGTGTTATTAAAGACAAACAATCAGGTTGTAGGATGATCAACATCAGCATGACTCAGAATAAAATGTTCCCATTGGAAGTCTCAAAAATGGAGAATTTTGTTCTTGCTACGGGTGGAATAGATGACTCAAAGCTATGGCGTTTGCGATATGGGCATCTGAACATCAAAGGCCTAAAATTGTTGAGTGAAAAAGGTATGGTTCTTGGACTACCAAAAATTGGCTTTATTGAATTATGTGAAGGGTGCATCTATGGAAAACAAACTAGAAAGCCATTTCCAGTTGGAAAGGCTTGGAGGGCTACAAAGTGTCTTGAATTAATTCATGCTGATTTATGCGGGCCTATGCATACGAAATCTTTTGGTGGAAGTCATTATTTCTTGCTCTTTATTGATGATTATAGTCGTATGAGTTGGGTTTATTTTTTGGAAAACAAGTCAGAAACGTTTGAGAAATTCAGGCATTTTAAAGCTAAGGTTGAGAAACAAAGTGGATCTTATATCAAAGTTCTCCGCACGGATAGAGGTGGAGAGTTCTTGTCCACAGAATTTAATCTTTTTTGTGAAGCAAATGGCATTCATAGGGAGTTGACAGCTCCTTACACTCCGGAGCAAAACGGCGTTGCCGAGCGGAAGAATCGGACCATTGTGGAGATGGCAAGAAGCATGTTACAAGCGAAGGGGCTTTCAAATCAATTCTGGGCTGAAGCAGTAGCAACATCAGTATATTTACTGAACCTTTCTCCCACAAGGGCTATCATGAATCAAACTCCACTTGAAGCTTGGCGTGACACAAAACCATTTGTAAGTCACTTAAGAGTCTTTGGGTGTATTGCTTATGCTTTGGTAAATTCTCAAGTTCGTCGTAAACTTGATGAAAAATCTGAAAAATGTGTTTTTATTGGTTATTGTACACAATCCAAAGCATATAGATTATATAACCCTCTTAGTGGCAAGATTTTCATACGAAGGGATGTAGTATTTGATGAAAATGCAAGCTGGGATTGGCATGTAAGTGATGTGAAAATGCAACCGCAGATTCCTAGGCCAAATGGAATCTCCTCAAGTGAAAGTCAAGAGCCAACTCCTACAAATTCGCTAGCTCATTCCACTTTGGCGTCACCAAATTCATCAGCCACGGCATCACCAAGCTCTTCTGCTACAACTCCGAGCCGAAACTCTTCATCCACTCATGAAGAGTCTTCTGATGAGACTCCACCAAGAAAGTTTAGATCCTTGAGAGACATATACGAGTCTTGCCAATTTGCTCTTGCTGTTTCAGATCCAATATCCTATGAAGAAGCAGCTACAAAAGAAGAATGGCAAAGAGCAATGATGGAATAATTGACTGCAATCGAAAAGAATAGAACATGGGAGATGGTGGACATACCGAAAGGTAAAAGTGCAATTGGTTTGAAGTGGGTATTTAAAACAAAACTTTGCGCAAATGGAAGTGTACAAAAGCACAAAGCCAGGCTTGTGGCAAAGGGCTATGCACAGCAACATGGTATCGATTTCGAAGAAACGTTTTCTCCAGTAGCTCGTTTCGAAACTGTAAGAATTATCTTGGCATTAGCTGCGTAACTACAATGGCCTGTCCATCAATTTGATGTTAAATCGGCGTTTTTAAACGGAGATTTACAAGAGGAAGTTTACGTAACTCAACCAGAAGGTTTTACAATTGAAGGCAAAGAGACAAAGGTGTACAAGTTGAGAAAGGCGTTGTATGGATTGAAGCAGGCTCCACGGGCATGGTATAGCAAAATTGATGGATACTTCCAGCAAAATGGATTCATGAGGAGTGCAAACGAGCCCACTCTCTATGTGAAAAAGGAAGGTAAAAATGACTTCATCATTGTTTGTCTTTACGTTGATGATATCATTTACACAAGCTCCTCTAACTCTCTAGTGCATGAGTTTAAATCACATATGATGAATGAGTTTGAGATGTCAGACATGGGTTTACTGCATTATTTTCTTGGCCTTGAAGTTCGACAAGCAGAAGATGGGATTTTTATTTCTCAAAGAAAATATGCCAAAGACCTTCTCAATAAATTTGGCATGCTTAATTGTCAATCTGAAGCTACACCCATGAACACTAATGAAAAATTGCAGCGTGAAGATGGGGCAAAGGTGGCTGATGCTAAAAGGTTCAGAAGCTTGGTTGAAGGCTTAATTTATCTAACCCACACTAGACCCGATATTGCATTTTCTGTTGGTATGATTTCCAGGTTTATGCATCATCCTTCAAAGCTTCATTTCGAAGCGGCGAAGCGGGTCTTGCGGTACATTGCTGGAACTGTGGATTATGGGATTTGGTACTCAAAAGTTGCTAATTTCAGATTATGTGGGTTCACAGACAGCGATTGGGGGAATTCGTTGGATGATAGGCAGAGTATTTCGGCACACGTTTTTAGTCTTGGGTCAAGAGTAATCACTTGGAGCTCAAAGAAGCAAGCTACATCAGCTTTGTCTTCCTCGGAAGCTGAGTATATTGCAGCAACTTCAGCAGCCTGCCAAGCTATTTGGTTAAGGAGAATATTGGCAGACCTTCAACAAAGGCAAGAAGGAGCAACAGAAATATTCTGTGACAACAAAGCAACAATTTCCTTAACAAAGAATCCAGCTTTTCATAGCAGAACAAAGCATATTGATATACGTTTCCATTTCATTCGTGATTTGGTTGCAAAGGAGGAGTTAAGTTTGAAGTATTGCAGTACAAATGAGCAATTGGCTGATGTGCTTACCAAGTCTTTGTCAATAGAGAAGTTTATATACTTCAGATCTCTTCTTGGTGTTTGCAACTTTGAATCAAGGGGGAGTGTTGAAGAATGATTCAAATTTGACTTGGTCTTTTAGTCTTTCACTTAGTGTCCAGTTTTTTCTGAAGTAGTTAGTTACCACTATGTTAGTGGTTGTAGTGGCTGAGTGAATTTCTATTAGCACTATGTTAGTGCCTGCTAGTGGCCTGTTAGTGGCTTTAGTGGTAGAGTAACTTTCTGAATCTTAAGTCTATAAATAGCTGTGTTTGTTTTCAGTATTGTAATGGAAATTGGAGTGCTGTTTTCTTCACATTTTGGAGTGCTGTTTTCTTCACATTTTTAAGTCTCTGTTTTCTCCAACATGTATGTAGTTATATGGACGTGTGTTTGTAGATATGTATACGGGTGTTTGTGTGTGTGCGCGGTGGTGCCGTAAGGTGTGCGCAGCTTGATATCGTAAGATGGAGTCATCACCAAGAGGGATGGCTGCCATGAAGGGTACATGTTGGGTTGAAGAGGTCACAGCCATGGTGGCTATGAATGTGCTCGTGAACAAGGGTGCAAGGGAAAGGGAAGAGAGGCTGTCACAAGCAGCCTGTGAGCTGGAAATCCTTGAGTGTTTAACCCAGCGGTGTGAGGTCTGTGTGCTCATGTGAGTGGGTGAGTGAACTACCATGATTTATGTCTAGGTGAAATGGAATGAGTTGTTGGAGGAAGAAGCTGTGTTGATGTGGGTATAGTGCGTGTAAATGCATGTGTGTTTATCCTGTGCATTGTGAGAGAAGGGGTGCAGCTGGGTTGTGAGTTGTGGGTTATTATGTGTGTATATGTGTGAGTTTGTGGCTTTCCAAAGTGGGTATTACATGAATAAATCTGGGTTTATGTGGAGTGGTTAGTTAATGGGTGTAGAGTGTGTATTGGATTTGGGTGTGCTGTGCACTATAAGAATTGGAAATGAGGGATGGTTGCTGACATTTTTTTTTTTTGGGCAAGGAAGAAACTACTCAAGGCAGTAGCTGTAAATGGAGCTGGGGAGTTACAGTAATGGGTTATGGGAATTTGGGAGTAGAGGTAAGGTATAAGTGAGTCATATGAGTGGATAAGGAAGATGAAAGAAAAGAAAGAAGAGGGAGATCACGGCAGTGGGTTAGTGTTGGTTGGTTGTATGAGGTCATGTATTGGATAAGAGAAGAGAGGAAGGTGACAGGAGCAAGATGTGCTCATGGGTGTGAATAGGCATGAGAAAGTGCTGGGTAATGAGTGTGTTTGTGTGAGAGTTTGTGAGTGTTTGTAGGTAATTTAATGGGCGTGTTTGTGTACATGTAGTGTGTGTATAGTTTTGAAGGGAGTGAAATGTGAAGGTGTAGTGAAGATGAGTGTACTGTGTGTGTGTGTGTGTGTGAGGTAGTGAGGGGCTGAAAATTCAGCCGTGAAGTGGATGAGGGTGAGTGAACTGTTTGTGTGTGTAAGTCTGGCAAGAAGAGTAGCTGAGTGAAAGGTTTTCTTTTTTTATTTATTTATTGTGAACGTGTGTAAATGGAATCGGCACTGATGAGGGCCACGATGATGTAGCTATGGTGGGTTAATTTTACGCTACACCGCGTACTTAGGGGTCAGTTGCACCCAGCACCTTCTGGTTCTAATTTTGGCACCCAACACCAAAATTTTGAAAAATCTTGGCACCCAACACCAGATGACGGTCAAGAGGCACTTTGACCACACGTCTGTTAGTTTTTCAGGGGCAAAATAGTCTTATTGCCCTTTAAAGCATACATGTCATCCAGTCAGCTACACATGGCCCAATTGGGTTCTCCACGTCACCAGCTCTGGACTTCTGGTCTCTAAACTCTCACCCACATCATCTCCCCATCAACAATGGGTTGTTGTCTTAGCACCACTGTGATGCCCCGAACCTAGATTACATGGTTATTATTACTTATAGCGACAATCCTAGGAAAAAAAAAACGTAACGATAACGTATATTATTGATATTGATTATTGTCCCTGTCAAGGATTAGCGTTAACTGATTTCTTTTTTTTAGAGAGACCTTCAGCGACAATTTTATACTTATAGTTAGCGTCGATATTTTCATTCGCAGTTTTTAGTACGAATTAGTGTAGCAGAGTCGGTGATAGACCGTCAAATTCTCTTACTACGTTAACCGTTCATAAAATAGCCATATTTGGGCATTTGTGTAAAAATAGATGTTCTGGGTAGAATTTAGATGGATCATGAAATAGAAAGGGGGGCTTTTAGTAATTCTTTGGTTTAGGGATTAATATATATTCATAAGTTACCAATACCAGCCGACCCTAAAATTACAACCATCTGAATGACGGCAGAGGAGAGTACGGGAGAGAGACGAAGAAAGCTTGGCAAAAGACTTTTCCGGCGAAACCTTCAGGTAAGATTTCTACCTTCTCTCCAAAATCAATTACCTTTGGGATGTTATATGTGTCTACGACTATCTTGTGGGTTTTAGAGCAAGGGAAGAGACCTTGCCGTGAAATGGGTATTGGGGAATATATATGCACTGGACAAGAACTGGGAGAAGGGAATGGGGCTGCGTTTATGTTGGGTATTACAGGGAATATTGTGTGTACAGGCGAACGAATGAGGGGTATTACGTGTGTTTTTTTTTTTGGCAGCAAGAAGGGAGGGCTCACGGCTGTGATGGACGTTGGGTGAGAGTTGAGAGACTTGTAGATAGATTATGGAGAGAAATGTGGAAGGAGAAGAAAGGGTCACATGGCTGCCGCGGTAGAAACGGGAACGGCTAAACGATTGTGTTGATGCGGCCATGTGCGATGAAGAAGACAAGGGAGCAGCAGAGCGGCGAGGCCGTTCCCGGCGAGGCCATTGCCGGGGAATGCCGTGGGGCTTGGGCAAGAAGAAAACGCCTGTGTGTGCGTGCAAAAGTGTGTACGTGCCATTAGTGTATGAAACGGGTCTCTGAAAGTGGGAAAGAAAATGGTTAGTAGGAAGTGTGTGGGTGGTGGTTGTGAGTATGTATTGTGGCGTTTTTGTGTGTACAGGGATGAAAAAGGAAGGAGACCAAGTCAAACGAAGATGGTAGTTACATAGCAGCTCCTTATATATGTGCATTATAGCTCTATCACTAAACAATATGGTTGAATAGTTAGTGAAATGGAGCGAGAAATTATGATTGTAGTTTAATTTGCCGGTGTAATGTCATATGCATAGCTCCTGCGGTTTTGGAGTCCCAGGAGAGTTGATTAGCCAGGGAAAAGTTGAACACTCCTAGGAATACAGATCTGGGTAGAGAGCTTGTTGCTAGTTATGGCTTTAATGGGTGTGTTTGTGTGCATGTGTATGTGTACATGTAGTGTGTACATATGTGTGTAGGGAGTGAAATGTGAAGATATGTGTACTGGGTGTTTAATAGTGTGTGTTTGGAGTTGTCGTGAGTTGGCAGAAAAATTGGTAGGTTGCGTATAGATTATGGGAGTGTTTGTGGGTGCATGACAAGATATAGGAGAAGGGGGCATGCATGTGTGAGTACTGTTTGTAAAGTGCTTTAGGTAAGAACACATGTTGGGTTGTATGAGGAAGGAGATGGGTTTGTATGAAGAAGGAGATGGGTTTGTATGAGAAAGGTGATGCTGCGTAGAGAGAGAGAGAGAGAGAGAGAACTTGGTTCTAAACTTTTAAACTCAAAAAAGTGTCACTAAAAAGGTACCATATTCCAGCAGTTTCTTTTCAAATTTTTAAAATATTTTTAGAATATTATTTGGACAAAACTCATGTTGAAATAATAATAATAATCTTGATCTTTTTAGTCACATGTTACTAATTAAGTTAGTGTGTTAATGGCATGTTAGTGGTCATTAGTCATGTGTTAGTGGGTGTTACTAATATGTTAGTGGGGTGTTAATAATATGTTAGTGGTGCATATGTTACCAATGCATTACTTGCATGATTATGAAGATGAGTAGTGGTCTAGTAATTATGTAGATAGTGGGGTGAGTGGTATGGTTATTGTAAGTTTGGGAGTTACTTTTAGGCATTATATAAACTCATGTACCTCATCCATTTTGATTAAGTGGAATGAAAGTATTCTCTCAAAATCTCTAAATTGCCTCCTCATATATTAGTGAGTGTGAGTTTGAGTGCAACAAAGTGTAAGCTTGAGTGACCATTTGTTTACAACAAAGTGGTATCAGAGCACCAGGTTAGTGGTGCTCAAGTGAGTGAGAGAGAGAAAGAAAGATGGCAAACAATATGGTTCCATTTCAAATCCCGCGATTCACCAAAGACAACTATGAAAATTGGTGTATTCGCATGAAGGCGATTCTTGGATCGCAAGATGTGTGGGAGGTGGTAGACAATGGCTTTACCGAGCCTCAAAGTGAAGCTACACTCAGTGCTACCCAAAAGGAGGCCTTACAAGCCACTAGAAGGAAGGATCAAAAGGCTCTTGCAATCATCCATCAAAGCTTGGATGATGCGATGTTGCAAAAGGTTGCAAATGCAACTACTTCCAAGAATGCTTGGCAGATTCTCCAAACTTCTCATGGTGGAGTGGAGAAAGTGAAGAAGGTTCGTCTCCAAACGCTAAGAGGCGAGTTTGAAGCCTTACGCATGAAAGAATCCGAATTAGTTTCGGACTACTTTTCAAGAGTTTTGGTTATTGTTAACCAAATGAAGAGAAATGGCGACGATTTGAATGACGCACGAGTGGTTGAAAAAATCCTCCGTTCACTAGATCCCAAGTTTGACTACATTGTTGTAGCCATTGAAGAGTCTAAGGATGTAGACTCCTTGAGTGTTGATGAACTCATGGGATCGTTGCAAGCTCATGAAGAAAGACTAAACAAGAAGAAAGAAGAGTCTTTGGAGCATGTGCTACAAACAAAGCTTTCTTTGAAGGAAAGAGAAAGAAAGCAAGAAGGAGCCCAAAAAGGTCAAGGAAGTGGACGTGGAGGTGGACGTGGTCGAGGTCGAGGTCGTGGCCAAGGAAAAGGAAGAGGAGAAGGAAGCAATGCTCGCTCCCACAACAAAGAAGGACGATACCAAACCTCAAAGCAAGTAAGAGGTCGTGGTAGAGGAAACTATTCCAGAAATAGGTATGACAAATCTCAAGTTAAGTGTTACAATTGTAACAATTTTGGTCATTATGCTTCGGAATGTGGATATGATGCTAATGACGTTGAGGAGGAAGCTAATTATGTTGAAAGTAGCGAAAATTGCAAAAACAAAGAAATAGAGCAAACTTTACTGTTGGCGTACAAGGGACAAGAAAGTAGCGAGAAGAATTTATGGTATCTTGACACCGGTGCTAGCAACCATATGTGCGGAAACAAGAGTATGTTTGTGGAAATCGATGAATCAGTCAATGGCAAAGTTACTTTTGGCGACTCATCTCAAATTCCGGTGAAGAGAAAAGGTAACATTTTGATTCGTTTGAAGAGTGGTGAGCACCAATTCATTTCCAATGTCTACTATGTGCCTCATATGAAGAATAATATTTTGAGCTTGGGACAACTCTTAGAAAAAGGCTATGAAATTGTTATGAAAAATTATAGTCTTTTCATGAAAGACCCGTTTGGAAACTTGGTTGCTAATGTTCCTATGACAAGAAACCGGATGTTTTTGTTAAATATTCAGAATGATGTTGCTAAATGTTTGAAGAGTTGTGTTAGAGATTCATCGTGGCTTTGGCATCTAAGGCTCGGGCACTTGCATTTTGGAGGACTAAATTTGTTGTCTAGAAAGGAGATGGTAAAAGGATTGCCTCACATTAGTCACCCAAATCAGCTTTGTGAGGGGTGCATTTTTGGCAAACAATTCCGGAAAAGTTTTCCAAAGGAAGCTAACTCAAGAGCCATGGAGCCGCTTCAACTTGTTCACTCGGATGTTTGCGGGCCAATTAATCCACCGTCACTTGGTAAGAACAAATATTTTCTTTTGTTCATTGATGACTTTAGCCGCAAGACTTGGGTTTATTTTCTTAAAGAAAAATCGGAGGTATTTGATGTTTTCAAGAAGTTTAAGGCTCTTGTTGAAAGAGAAAGTGGTTATGATGTGAAGGCTATAAGATCTGACAGAGGAGGCGAATTCACATCAAATGCTTTTAAAAAGTATTGTGAGGAAAATGGAATTCGCCATCCTTTAACAGTTCCAAGGTCTCCACAACAAAATGGCGTCGCCGAGAGGAAGAATAGAACCATTCTTAACATGGCCCGAAGTCTATTGAAGACCAAAAGAATGCCCAAGGAGTTTTGGGCAGAAGCCGTTGATTGTGCGGTCTACTTGTTGAACCGTTGTCCCTCTAGAAGCGTTCAAGGTGAGACACCACAAGAAGCATGGCATGGAAGGAAGCCAAGTGTCTCTCATTTGCGAGTTTTTGGTAGCATTGCTTATACGCATGTGCCAGATGTGAAGCGGTCCAAGCTTGATGACAAAAGTGAGAAGTATGTTTTCATCGGCTATGACTCGAGGTCCAAAGGCTACAAGCTCTATAACCCAAGCAATGGCAAGATTGTTGTTAGCAGAGATGTTGTATTTGATGAAGAAAGTGCATGGGAATGGAATATTCCACAAGAAAGTTACAATACTTTCCATTTTCTTGATGCGGATGAGCAAGAAGATGATGACATGGAAATGGTCATTTCTCCTCCATTATCTCCTGAAGTATCCACACAAGAGCAAGCTTCACCTACTTCAAGTGAAAGTCCACCACGTCGCACAAGGAGCCTCCGCGACATATATGAAGAAACGGAAGAGGTAACTCAAAGAATTGGTGATTTGACTCTTTTTTGTCTTTTTGGTGATAGTGAACCTTTGAGCTTTGAGGAAGCAACCAAAGAAAAGAAATGGAGAAATGCGATGGATGAAGAAATTCAATCCATAGAGAAAAACAACACCTGGGAGCTGACCACACTTCCAAAAGACCAAAAAGCAATTGGAGTCAAATGGGTGTATAAAGCCAAGAAGAATGCAGTAGGTGAAGTAGAGAGGTACAAAGCAAGGTTGGTTGCGAAAGGCTATAACCAACGGCATGGCGTTGACTATGATGAGGTATTTGCACCCGTTGCCCGTTTAGATACTATTAGATTAATAATTTCTTTGGCGGCACAAAATGGTTGGAAAATCCATCAAATGGATGTCAAATCGGCATTCTTAAATGGCTTTCTTGAAGAGGAGGTGTACGTTGAGCAACCCATGGGCTTTGTCATGAAAGGGCAAGAAGAAAAAGTTCTTAAGTTGAAGAAAGCATTATACGGGTTAAAGCAAGCACCGAGAGCTTGGAATAGTAGACTTGACAAGTATTTCCAAGCAAAAGACTTCTCCAAGTGTCCTCACGAGCATGCTCTTTACGCAAAAGTGAATGGTGATGGAGATATGTTACTTGTTTGCTTGTATGTAGATGACCTGATTTTTACAGGGAATAACCCAAGCATGTTTAAGGAGTTCAAGAATGCAATGGCTCAAGAGTTTGAGATGACGGACATTGGCCTTATGTCCTACTACCTTGGCATTGAAGTGAAGCAACGAGATAATGGCATTTTTATTTCCCAAGAAGGGTATGCAAAAGAAATTCTGAAGAAGTTCAAGATGGATGATGCCAATCCCGTGAGTACCCCCGTGGAGTGTGGAGTCAAGTTGTCAAAGAAAGATGTTGGAGAGAAGGTAGACCCAACTTTTTTCAAGAGCTTAGTCGGAAGCTTGAGGTACTTGACATGTACAAGACCGGACATTTTGTTTGGAGTTGGGCTTATCAGTCGCTACATGGAAGCTCCTACCATGACTCATATGAAAGCGGCTAAGAGAATTCTTCGTTACCTCAAAGGTACAATCGAGTTCGGTTTATTTTATTCTCCTTCTAACAACTTCAAGCTTTCGGCTTATTGTGATAGTGATTTTGCCGGAGATTTAGACGATCGGAAGAGTACCACCGGGTTTGTCTTCTATATGGGAGATACGGCATTTACATGGAGCTCAAAAAAGCAACCTATTGTGACACTTTCTACTTGTGAAGCGGAGTATGTCGCCGCCACATCATGTGTTTGTCAAGCTATTTGGCTTAGATTTTTGTTGAGGGAGCTTCATTTGCCACAAAAAGAGTCAACCGAGATTTTCGTTGACAATAAGTCGGCAATAGCATTGGCCAAAAATCCAGTGTTCCACGATCGAAGCAAGCATATCAATACAAGGTATCACTACATTAGAGAGTGCATTACCGAAAAAGCGGTGGAGCTCAAGTATGTGAAGTCACAAGACCAAGTTGCTGATATTTTTACCAAGCCCCTCAAAGTTGAAGCATTTCGCAAATTGAGAAGTTTGCTTGGAGTCAAAGATCAAGTTTAAGGGGGAGTGTTGAAATAATAATAATAATCTTGATCTTTTTAGTCACATGTTACTAATTAAGTTAGTGTGTTAATGGCATGTTAGTGGTCATTAGTCATGTGTTAGTGGGTGTTACTAATATGTTAGTGGGGTGTTAATAATATGTTAGTGGTGCATATGTTACCAATGCATTACTTGCATGATTATGAAGATGAGTAGTGGTCTAGTAATTATGTAGATAGTGGGGTGAGTGGTATGGTTATTGTAAGTTTGGGAGTTACTTTTAGGCATTATATAAACTCATGTACCTCATCCATTTTGATTAAGTGGAATGAAAGTATTCTCTCAAAATCTCTAAATTGCCTCCTCATATATTAGTGAGTGTGAGTTTGAGTGCAACAAAGTGTAAGCTTGAGTGACCATTTGTTTACAACAACTCAAAGAAGTAAGTTATATTAATTTTTCAAGATCTACATACAGTAAAAGTTTCAGATTTTTCGAAGCTTGATAAGCATGCTAAGTAATTTTATTCGTCAAAGAGATTTCGGTGCATTTTTTAAATAGTAAATTAAGTTATTAAATTATTTCTAATGACTCTTTTAGGTTATATCTGGGTGAATAAGGTACTTTAGGCATTGGGGGCAAATAGGCAATTATACATAAGTCGGGGGACGGTTGGGTAAAGTTTTACTCATCTAAAAGAAACCTGATACCTAAACGTGCCCGAGCGACAATAAATGACGTCTGTATGATTTGTTATTTAGGTCTTGATAGTCAAGAGATAGGGCCGGCATTTGAGCAAATACCAGAAGCCATGTTTGAGCAAGGTAAGTACCCCTGTCATGTTCCTCCGTATATTTATTTGCAAAAACTATAATATGTATTTATGTTTTGATCAATTGAAGTTCAAAGATTTATTCTGCATATGTTTTAATTCTAAAATATTTGATGAGAAATGTAATTTGAAAGAATGCCATGGAATGTCGTGTGAGTCATAAAATGTTACTGAGTACATGTTAATGAGCAATGAAACTTTGTCTTGGTTGCTGTGCCCCATATCCAACGGGGGAATGTTGGATTTCGGGCTCTGGTCAACGGGGCTCATACGTTGATGCATAGTACTATGGCTGGTGGTGCGCCCTTGCGTCCACATGATTATTTTATCCCGGGTGTAGGAGGGATTTCGAGCCCTTGTCAGGGGGGCTCGTACGCTGACCGCAGCATACCTACGAAAAGAAATATATGTTTCGGATGTGAATGGAATGAACGATGGTTGTACTCAGATTTGAACATCTTTTCTTCGTAAATTTCATGTATATGTGTATACGTATATGAAGGACGTTTTTACGAATGGCAATAACCAAATGTTTGATTTGTTGAAAGAAAACCCATGGCATGCTTTAGAAATTTCAAACTTATTTTAGGAACATGGCTGGTGTATTTGCTGGGCTTTCGCTCATTCCTTACTTTTCAGGTGACGACTTAAGGGAAGCGAAGCCGTATGAGCCACACGGGGGAGTAGTGCCCGAAGAGAACTTTTAGAATAATGAGTGTCCATTATTCGAACATTTTAGTCTATGTTAATTTACGTTATGCTTGAACTGATGTAAGGAGCTTAGGTCTCCTCATGTTTTCTTTATAAGTTTTAAAGACATGTAATGAGAGTTTTATTCGAATTTTTGGAGGTCCGTAAATTAGAATTATTTTTGGAGTCACGGGATTGTAGTAAGGCCTGGCAGAGCCCTTGGTTGGAGCCTATTGGGTTTGCGGCCGGTCACGTGCCTAGCTCACGGGCCTACCGTGGGTTCGGGTCGTGACACCACGCCCCCCCAAAACAAACCACCCACATTCCATCCCTTCGACCCACCACCACCACCATTTGCCTAAATCTGGCTCCGATGGCAGAGACCCACCACCTCCACCGCCAGTACTGGAGGAAGAGACCGTGAAAGAAGTCCTCTCAGAAACCCCCATCCCAAAATCACCAACACCGGTAGTAGCAGATAGCACCAAACGGCCCAGAGTCCAAGAACCCAAGGTTGAATCACTGGCTCTGCCAAATCCGAAGGACAAGATCGTCTCTGAGGTCTCCGAGATCTGCAGCTTTAGCGGTAGTTTCTCAACTACGACGGTGACCGAAGTGAGGGACGACGACGGCAGAGAAGTGACCCAAAGGGTCCGTAAGTCTCCCACGAAGATCCCGAGAAAATGGCCGTACTCCGGCAAATTCCCCAGAACGACATAGAGGGGTGCCCGGTCTCTGGTCAGAAGGTCGGCTCCATCGCCGGTCCCGGCAAGGACAGTGACGGGTCAACGGTGGAATACGGGGCCGACTAATGGCATCCGGCGGGATCCCGACGAAAGATGGATCCAGGTAATGGTATTGCAATAGGCTCTATCGGCTCCATCTCCCTGCGAATCGCCGATCGATATGCCCCTCGAATAAACAGTTGGGAAATTTTGTAATTGGGGATTAATTAGGGCTTTCTAATTTACCGTTTGAGGGATATGTGGAAGGAGAGAGAGAATAGGGGCTGTTGGAGGAAAATGACGTGGACAGCCAATTGGCCATGTGTCACTAACTGGGATGACATGTAAGCTTTAGGGGCAATAATCCCATTTTGCCCCTGAAAAAACTAACAGCAGTCTAGTCAACAGGTAGTTTGACCGTCATTTGGTGTTGGGTGCCAATTTTAAAACCCTAGGGTGCTGGGTGCAACTGACTCCTAAGTACAGGGTGCTGGGTAAAATTAACCCAGCTATGGTAGACGACTGCTAGAGGAGTTTTAGTCCTCTTAGATTATTTCTTAAATTGTTAGGTAGTATGCTAGTACTACATTGTAATTTAAGATTTTTCGGAGCTTAGATGTCCACCGGATTTAAAATGATCTATGTTAGTTGTTAAACAAAGAATTTCATTAGAGATTTATTGAGAAATTTTAAGCATGATTTTAGAAACCTTATTAAGGAGATAGATTTAAATTACTTGGTTACAGGTTCTTGTGTACAGGTTGTTGTAAGGCCTGGCAGAGCCCTCGGTTGGAGTCTATTGGGTCTGCGGCCGGTCACATGCCTAGCTCGCGGGCCTACCCATGGGTTCGGGTCGTGACAGCTTAGGGGGTCCGAGTTACAGTCTGTACAGCCATCAGCGTCCACTAGTACGGGTGCGAGTACTAGGGCGTTGAAGCGATGGCTGGATACACTGGATATGAGAACCCAACATTTTATATGCTTTGATTACATATATAAGTATGATTAGATAAACCACTTTATGTGAAAATGGTTATGATGAACTATGCATGATAACATATTCGAATGTATGTTGAAATGTTAAACACCTTGTACTAAGTAAATTGTCTAAGGAGGTGAACGAAGTGCTATAAATGGAAAAGAGTATTTGATGTTTAGAAACTTTAAATGATCACTTGGAATGACCAAAAATATTCTCAGAAGAGTTGGAAACGAAAAATGGTGAAACCTTCAGCTGGGAGTAACCGGTTGTTGACCAGACTGCCTGTGAATTTTATTTGCTTTTTGCAAAGAATTATGTCACCTCGTGCTTGTGACGCGTCAACCTAGCTTTGTGACACGTCGTGCTTCGAGCCTTGTCATACTTTGGTTAGCATTTTCGTGCTTGCTAGGTGGCATAATTGTGTCTTGCCAACTTGTGCTTTGAGCTTTGTCGTGCTTACTAGGTGGCACAGCCGTGTCTTGCCACCTCGTGCTTAAAGCCTTGTCGTGCTTGACTTTTTCATCTCTTCACTTCCACTTGACACGTCCTACTTGCTTCTAATTTGATATAAAAGACCCAATTGACATGCTTAAATTCTCTTACCTCGTTTTTTAGAGAAAAATGCAAGAAAGGCACCCAAAAATCTCACAAAATCTAGAATTAAGGCTTGTTTTTTAAAGGGAACCTTAAGCAGTTGATTTGGAAAGTTTCTATGAGTTTCAAACAGTGTTTTGAACGTGTTTTGAGGAGTATTTTGAAGGTGTTTCAAATCTGAAAATTGGGTTCTTTCATCTCTTCTTTAAGGTAAGATAGTTAAAGCTTTTTAATGGGCTTTTAAGACATGAATACGGATATATGCTATGTTAGCGTCACTTTTTTAGTATGAATCATTTGTCAAACTTTTAAATACTTGTTAGAGACTTGTTAATAAGTGAATCTATTCATGTTTAACATATTGGAGGTTATGGAAGACGTGAAATAGGTTATGGTATGTCTGAATTATGGAATTATGTCAAATTAGACATGGTTAGAATATGGTTTTGGACATGTTTGTTAAGTTCTATAATTGAAGCTCATTTACTGAATATAAATGATTATGTTACATGTTCAAGATGTTATGAAGATGATGTTACATCCTTTCATTATAAGGGATGGTTGATATATTGTTGATGATTATTATACCTCCTCATTTAAATGATTGGGGGTTGATTTGATTGTGTTTGAGTAGCGGTGCACCGTATGAGCCGAACAGTTGTATCTCCGACTATTACCCGAGGCAGTATCGGTATTCAATTGTTTTCGGATACTTTGCCTTTGGCCGAGGCAAAGGTTGTGATCTTATACCCCGGGTGTGGTGACATAAGGGTGGTCTATTGATGGGACTGAATTCGGGAATGGTAAACTTTTGTAATGCTCAACTAAGTGTGAACATGTGATATGTGCACATCTAGAACTGCTTAATGTGATTGAATTGCAATCGTATGCATTATCAGTATTCTTGAGTTAAAAGTTACATTAAATGTCTTTGATTATCTTATTGAGCCAGTGGGCTGACGGTCTTTTACCCATAATAATATTTTAGATCAAGGAGCCGGTCCCTCGAAAGGCAAGGAGAAGGTGTGAGGCACGGTGAGAAGACGGGCAAGGGGTCACTTGTACATTTGTGAATTAAGTTGTACTTAAATAGTACAATATGTCAACTTTGAGATCTGGCAGAGAGCTTACTAGGTGTGTTTTGTAATAGTAAACTCTTTAATTTTGTATAATATGGTTTAATTATCAAGTGATTTAGAATGAGTGGTATTATCAATATGATGTGATTAGTTGATATGTCGTAATGCTCTAGCCGGGTTGAGATAATCTTAAGTTGGGGCGTTACAATTGTGGTATCAGAGCGTAGTTAAAGGCTGGGATAAGATCCTAAGGCCTTGTGTGGTTAGTGATTATTGAATATTGCATATTATACGGGGGTACTTATGCGGAGTTTTGTCTGTAGGCCTACAACGGAGCAAGAGCGCGGAGCGCGAAATCAAGGAAATAATAGAGAAATGGCTGATGAAGGAACTCAAAGAAGGAATAATCCTGAGTTTAATGCTGAAGGTCAGGGTGGGCACAATCCATAGGTAAATGTAGAAGAGCACTCCACTGGAAATTATAATCATGTGACTAATAGTGGATTACTGGAGGCTTGTCAGATACTCCAGCAAGTTGTAGATGAAATGAGACAAATGGGTGGAAATCCCACTGTAGATACAAATGTTCAAGAAGTAGTGAATGAAGGCAATGTTAGAGGTGCTCAACAAGTTGAGCAACCCCAAGAGATGTTGAATACTGCTCAAGTGTTGGGAGATGGGGGTCTTACCCTTGACAGGTTTGTTAAACTGATAAAGAACCCATTTTTTGGGAAGCTTGATCCAACGATACCCGAAGAATGGTTGGCTAGAGCGAAGAAAATTCTTGATACTGCTAGGATTCTGAATTCTCAGAGATTGGTGTATACTAGCTTTATGCCAGAGGCTAGTGTAGAAAGATGGTGGAAATTGTTATCTATGAAGTGGGAGCGGGAAAAAGTCTCATCGACTTTGGAAAGCTTTTAAAGGGAGTTCACTAATAAGTATGTTTCAGCGGTGACCCAAGAGAGGAGAGAAGTAAATTTTATAAAGTTTGAACAACGAAATATGTCGGTATCAGTTTATGAATCACAGTTTACTGATTTAGGCAGATTTTGTCCGCATCTGGTGGATACTGAAGAAAGAAAAGTAAGAAAAGGTCTGAATAAGGATCTTCGGGATAAGTTGATCCCTTTGCAGTTACAAACTTATATGGCAGTTGTTGATAGAACATTGGCTATTGAGAATGATTTGGAAGAGCAAAAGAATGTTGATACAAAACCATTTAGAGCACCGTCATACGGTGGACAGGGAAACCATAACAGTGGGAATATGAACCCTGGTGGAAGGGGCCAAGGGAATACTTGGCAGGAAAATTTTCAAAGGGCTTTACAAGGAAGAAATCATAATTTTTATGGAAATGGTCAGGGAAGAGGTCGAGGTAATCAAATGAGTGATTATACTGGTAGTTAAGCTAGCTTTGCAGCATCATCCTCAGGTGACAACAATAAAAAGGAGAAATCAGACTGAGATATCAAGCATGCAACCATCAAAGCAGGAAAGAATTGGAGATCGATGTACGTATTATAATTAGACTGGACATACAGAGAATGAATGTCACAGAAAGATGGGTTTATGTATCAGGTGTGCTCAGCCTGGACATATTGGGAGAAATTGCCCTTATTCTGGAAATCAAATTTTGCCTCGAGATAACCAAGGTAGAGGGAATCTGCAAGGGAATGGTGAGAAGCCAAGAGTGCAAGGACGAGCATATGCATTGGAATCTCAGGAGGTGCGAGATACTAGCGGAGTTATTGAAGGTAACTCATTATTTTTCAATGTGTTGCTAGAGTACTATTTGATATTGGTTCTACCCAACGTTCAATTCATCATATATGGTGCCCATGTTACCCCAAGAACCTGAGTTGCTACCATATGTGTTGGAAGTTAACACTCCTCTAGGAGAAAGTACTCTAGTTAATCTGATATATAAATCTTGTGCAATGATTATGGGTGAGCATACGGTACATGCTGACTTGATGTTTTGCCTATAAGAGGATTTGATGTATTGTTGGGGATGGATTGGTTGTCATCTAATCGGGTATCACTAGATTGTTTTCATAAGGTCGTGACATTTACTACATTTGATGGAGAATTATGTAAGTTTCAAGGTAGAAAGGATGGGGATATGAATATTATTTCAGCTATTCGAGCAGAGAAATTACTCTCTAGAGGTTGTATGGGATATTTAGCTTATATGGTGGATAAGCATAAAGAAAATGTTAAAATAGAAGATATACCTGTAGTAAATGAATTTGTGGATGTATTTCCTGAGGATGTCACAATATTACCGGTTGAGCGGGAAATGGAATTTTTTATAGAATTATTGCCGGGAACAGCCCCAATTTCAAAAGCGCCGTATAGGATGGCTCCGGCTAAATTGAGGGAGTTGAAGTCACAGTTATAAGAATTACTGGATAAGGGGTTTATTCGACTTAGTGTATCACCATGGGGAGCCCCAGTATTATTTGTTAAAAAGAAAGATGGTACAATGAGGTTGTGCATGGATTATCGGCAGTTGAATAGAGTAATAATAAAAAATAAGTATCCACTACTGCACATAGATGATTTGTTTGATCAGTTACAAGGGGCAGTGATATTTTCTAAGTTGGACTTGAGATCTGGATACCATCAATTAAGGTTAAGAGAGGAAGATATTCCAAAGACAGCTTTCCGTACAAGGTATGGACATTATGAATTTGTTGTCATGCCGTTTGGATTGACGAATGCTCCTACAGCCTTCAAGGACTTAATCCATCGAATTTTTAAGGAGTTTTTAGATCAATATGTAGTAGTTTTTATCACTGATATTTTCGTCTATTCAAAAAGTACAGAGGAGCATGAGCGTCATTTGAGGATTGTATTTCAAGTACTACGGGATAAGAAATTGTATGCTAAGTTTAACAAATGTGAATTTTGGTTAAAGCAAGTGGCCTTCTTAGGTCATATAGTGTCTGAAGCAGGGGTGACTGTTGGCCCGTCTAAAATAGAAGCTGTTTTGAATTGGCAAGTGCCAAAGAATGTAGCAGAAGTTAAAAGTTTCTTGGGATTGACGGGATATTATCGTCGATTTGTACAAGATTTTTCAAGGATAGCTGTACCACTGTCCACATTGACTCGGAAGGAAGTGGCATATCAGTGGACCGATAAGTGTGAGGTGAGTTTTCAGGAGTTAAAAACGAGATTAATTACAACTCCAATTCTAGCTTTGCCTAGTGGAACTAAGAATTTTGTGGTGTACAACGATGCTTTAAAGGAAGGATTAGGCTGTGTTTTGATCCAAGATAGCAAAGTTGTGGCTTATGCTTCGAGAAAGCTGAAGCCCCATGAACAGAATTATCCAACGTATGATCTTGAGTTAGCAGCGATTATGTTTGCATTGCATAAGTGGAGGCATTATTTGTATGGTGTTGAGTTTGAAATTTTTACTGATCATAAGAGTTTGAAATACTTATTTTCTCAGCAAGATTTGAACATGAGACAGAGAAGGTGGATGAAAGTACTTAATGATTATCACTGTACGCTTCAGTATCACCCAGGTAAAGCCAATGTTGTTGCAAATGCACTAAGTAGGAAAGTGCAAGTTGCTAGCTTAATGGTGAAAGAGTGGAAGATGATTGAGCAAGCTTGTTCATGGGAGTTATCTATTACTGAGTCAGGAATTATTCTTGCAAATTTACAAGTGAAACCAGTGTTATTACAGAGAATCCAGGAGGAACAAGAAAAAAATTTGGAGTTGCAGATAGAAGTGAAGGATAAAGATGGAACCTTTAAACCTGAGTTTTCTATGGATATTGATGGTGTCTTACGGTATAAAGACAGGATAGTTGTGCCTAACAATGAAGAGTTGAAAGGAGAAATAGTGAAAGAGGCTCATAAGTTAAAGTATACAGTGCACCCAGGTGGAACAAAGATGTATCGAGATTTGAAATGTAATTACTGGTGGAATAACATGAAACAAGAAATAGCTGACTTTGTTTCAAGATGTATTGTATGTCAACAAGTGAAAGCCGAACACCAAAGACCGGCGGGTCGATTGGAACCATTACCGATACCCGAATGAAAGTGGGACCATATAACAATGGATTTTGTTACAGGATTGCCAAAGACCCATGATGGGCATGATTCAGTATGGGTGATTGTGGATAGATTGACGAAATCTGCTCATTTCCTACCTGTACTTAAGACGTACTCATTGGATAAATTAGCCCGAGTGTCTGTACAAGAAATACTTTGATTGCATGGAATACCAGTAAGTATTGTAAGTGATAGAGATCCAAGATTTACATCTTATTTCTGGAAAAGTTTGCAAGGTGCATTGGGTACAAATTTGAAATTTAGCAAATCGTTTCATCCTCAGATTGATGGACAATCTAAAAGAACTATTCAAACATTGGAGGATATGCTTCGTGCATGTGTGATAGATTTCAAAGGAAGCTGGGATGAACATCTAGCATTGATTGAATTTGCTTATAATAACAGTTATCAAGCCACTATCGGTATGGCACGATATGAAGTTCTATATGGATGAAAGTGTCGCTCACCAATTTTTTGGAGTGAAGTCAGAAAAAGGAGTTTAACTGGGCCACAAATAATTCAAGAGACCACTGAAAAAATTCTACAAATTCGGTAAAAGATTTTGACTTCTCAAAGCCGATAGAAAAGTTATGCTGATGACAGACGAAGAGAGTTGGAATTTTCAGTGGGAGATTTTGTATTTCTCAAGGTGTCGCCATTCAAAGGAATAAAGCGATTTGGAAAGAAAGGCAAGTTGTCACCGAGATATATTGGCCCTTATGAAATATTGGATCGTGTTGGAAATTTGGCATACAGAGTTGCCTTACATGTGTCTTTGGAAGGAGTACATGATGTGTTCCATGTTTCTATGTTGCGAAAGTATAACCCTGACCCATCCAATGTGATAAGCCCTGAGCTGATATCAGTCCAATTAGATTTGTCATATGAAGAGTTGCCGATGCAGATTTTAGCTTTTGAAGTGAAAGTTTTGAGGGATAAAAGCATTCCGTTGGTTAAAGTTTGGTGGAAAAATCATGAAGTGGAAAAAGCCACGTGGGAAAAAGAGGTGGATATGCGGAGAGATTATCCGCACCTATTTGGTAAGTTTAAGTTATGAATTTGGGGACCAAATTCTTTTAAGGAGTGAAGGCTGTGAGAACCCAACATTTTATATGCTTTGGTTACATATATACACTACAAGAAAAATGTCCAATAGCAGCGCTCTATAACAGCGGTCAAAAAAACCGTTGGCATATACTATGTATAGCAGCGGTTTATTGCAGCGGCCACGTAAGCCGCTGGTATAGAGGGTATACAGCAACGGTTCTCATTGACCGCTGCCATACCTCGTGAGAAAATTGCTGACTTCTTACGCGGGGCTGAAAACTTTACGCTCCAAAAGCCCACGAATTTTCAGCGCCAAATGAAACCCAATAAAAGCGACTTAGCAACCTATAGGCAGCGGCTGTATCGCTGCTGTAAACCCCCAAACCTCCCTTTTTTTCATTCGATCAGTATCCCACGAACTCACGTAACAGAAGTTACCTTCCCCAACTCGAACTTCTCCTTCTTTGTGAAACTCACACTCCGCAGACGCACACACACATCAGACACAACACAATCACCGGCCGCATTCGCAATCAGACGCAACCGCCAACGCAAACACAATCAGGTTCTCGATCTCCCTCTTTCGGTCATATCTCTTCACCTCCTTCTTCCTCTCTGATTTTCAATTGCACGCACTATTACACAGACACGCACCAAAATGCACACAGACATAAACGAACACAGATGCAAACACAAACGCATGCACTATTACACAGTCACGCACATGCACCAAAATGCACAAACATAAAATTGCGGCTATGGTTCTCTCCCTTTTCCTCTTTGATTTTCAATTGCTTGGTTCTTCCCAAATTCAGGCTTTCTCTAATCAATTTTTTGATTTTTCAATTTTGTAATCTTCAAAGGAAATAAGTTCGCGGTACTGACACTGCTGCAGCTGTGTGCTGACAGTGTGAGGAATAGAGGGCTGCTGGTTAGGGAAGGCGAGATTCCGCCGCTGGTGGCGCTTTCGCAGACGGGGACTGCAAGAGCCAAGCACAAGGTGAGGCTCATAAGCTCATTTGATTGTTATTAGTTCACGTCTTGTGTGGTTAAATTGCATCTAGTTTGTCAGATTGAATGTCCTTATTTCAGTTCTTGCTCGCTCCTGTAGTTCAAGTTTTGGGCTGGTTGGTTCCCTAAGACCCTTGGCCACTGCCGTAGAGTTAGATGTACGCAATCTAATCTTTGTTATTGCGGAATAATAGACTGTTTTGGCGTTGTGAACTCGTGACCTTTGGCGGTTCACCGTGAAACGAACTACCCATGAACTTTAGTTTCTGAGTTTAGGACCTCTAGATAGTTGTAGTCAAATGGAGTTTTACTTTTGTGATGCTATTTTAGTTTCTTGTCTTACCGATTGTGAACGTTGAACTTGTCAACAATTTAAGCTTAATTAACTTATTTTTGCTGATTTTGTACTGAACCCAGTATGAAATGTGATTTATTGATCAAATTATTGCCTTAATGATTCGAAAGAATGAAACTTTCGGAAGTGTAACCATTTCCATAAATAACTATCATGGTAAGGATAGCTGTCAATGATAAGGAAATCGATTTCATGACTAACATAGATCCAGGGTCTGATGTATGAGTATGCATCATGATTCATGTTGTGTAGTAATTATGGTTAAGAGTGTCGTTTCCAGTGGCTGATGTACTGCCTTCTTGTTTATTATTGTCTATATTATGGTAGCTGCGTTTTGACCCTATTCATGGCGTTTATGGGGGGCATAGTTCTGATGGTTTTTGGTTGCTTCTGGCAGGCTGAAATGCTTCTGGGATACTTGAGAGAACCAAGGCAAGAAGCTTCCACTTCAAGTCCTTAGAGAGGTATTTCATTAGGCCTTATTTTATTACTAGAAGTGGTTAGGTGTTGACTGTATAGGGTATATGTATTTTTGATGGTTTGTACAGTGTGGTTGAGGGATTGGGGAGTTGCTTATCATGAGTTGAACAATTAGTAGTAGAAGCTAGTGAGAAAAGCTGACCCTTTTAGGTGCATGGTGGTTGACTAGTCTTTTGGGGTTCCTTGTTTCCTCCTTTGTTTAGTGTTTTTGGTTTTTGTGGAGGAGGAAAACTTGTTTGCCTAGTTTTCTTTATCATGTTTTGGGTTGCTGGTGAGGATTATGATCCTTGTTTGGCTGATCCAAAATCCTGTTAGAACAACTATATACTAATTGTCTAGTTTTGTAACATAAGGGTATGCTGGAGCTTATTTCCAATTTTTTCTAATTATTGCTATTAAGCTGTTTATTTTGCTTTTTCTGAGCTTTATGTTATTTAGTTGAAATAGTAAGACTCTCTTGGATCTTCAAACCCCCCCACCTTCTATTCGGCTATAGTAGTTGAGAAAATGGAGCATGTTTGGCTGGTTAGTAAGAATGCGCTTTTTAAAGACAGAATTATGATTTTTATTGGGACTTCTATCTGAAAGGAGTCGCGGTCAACAAATTTGCCGAGTAATTTCTAGCTTTGTTCGTTCGAAACCGGGAATAAACATGTCTCCAAGTCCAATAAAAAATGCTCTTCCATAGCAGAGAAATAAACACTAGTGGTGAAAATGTGTGTGTGTGTGTGTGTGTGTGAGTTTTTCACCAGTGACAGTAAGGAATGAGATGAAAAGGGTTAATCACTTTAGTGTCCCTCAACCTGCTAATGTGTGGTGTAAAGTGGTTCCATCCATAACACACTTCAGGTAAAGTGCTCTTCAGCTGAATCCTGCTTTACCACCATGCCATCAACCTAGGAGATAAAAACAATGATGGCATTGGAGTTGCAGGGTGCTTCTTTTAACCTGTGAGTTTTTGGTGTAAAGTTAAAACCAAAACACCACCTTGTTGTCTCCTTGGTTCTACAAGCCCCCGCATGCAGATGCAACCAGCAAGGCCACCAACCCCACAATAGATTACGCCCAGTAGCATTATTATGTATGGCTTTCATTTCCTTTGCCCTTGTCGTTATTATTCGGCCATTAACTGGCGTAGCAAGTGTGTCTTGTCCTTCTGTTTGTATGGGTTCTCATGTTCTCTCAGTACCAAATCCTTCTAGGTGGTTCATGTGATGAATGTTATGCAGATTCAAATCATGAGTCTTATGTGATCTAGAATCTCCTGCCCCTCTTTCAACAAACTTTCTTGCTATCTCAACGTGTTTATCCTTAGTTTTCGTATCTAGTTTGCTTGCTCACCACTTCTAGAACTAATCTAACTAGAAAGAAAATCTCTGACTGGTCCTAAAGAATAATCTTAGTGGCTTACAGGGCACTCTCATGGCTAGAAGAGGGAAGGAGATAAACCAATTTAGCCTGTTCTAGCATTCCTCCTGGTTACCCAACTTCTAATTCTTTTAGAATGCTTCATAAACCTTTATAATGTCCTTATTCTCTGCAATCTCATTGAACATCTCAATGCATTTGTTCACAAAATTCTTCCTGTTAGCCTTCAGGGAGCTTCAAGGAGTAGCAAGGGGCACGTGCCCCCCCTATGCTCCTTGCTAGCTCCGCTTTTATTAACAACCAGTATAAAGTTTCAACAGGGATTATAGCTTTTAGTGACAGTCAATTAAGCACTGGAAAGTCTTCCCTTCTTAAGAGCACTAGAAAATATAACGAAACAAGAAAACAATCAGGTTGATACGAGATAATTAGAAGTTAAACAAAACCATGTCCAACTATGGCAAGAACAATTGAATCCCAAATTCAATCCTAACATATTATTGATACGAGATACTAACATAATGCTGATAAACTTTGCAATGCAACTTCTTTCCTTCATTTTCTTGCGTAAAGTTTGTGTAAATGTTAAGTCAACTCAAAATGTCAAATTACTTGGTTATTTCTAGTTTCTTAAAATTTTGCACATCACTTGTTGTTGTCATATTAGAGGTTTCTCATCTTTCGCAATAATTTGGAATTGACGCTTGTCCCAATGATTGTATGTTGAAATCCTTCCTAACGGTGAAACGTTGCCCGCCAACTTTTATGAAACAAAAAAGATGATCGGTGACTTGGGATTCAGCTACGATAAGATTGACGCTTGTCCCAATTATTGTATGTTGTATTGGAAGGAAGATAACACGTTGAATTCGTGCAAGGTGTGCAAGAAATCACGGTGGAGGATGGTTCAAAGGGAGGCGGTAAAGGAAGCAGAATCTGGTACTTGTAAAGAAGGAAAAAAAGTAGCGTTGAAGCAATTGCGTCATTTTCCTTTGGTACCAAGATTGCAAAGGCTATATATGTCACCAAAGACAGTTGAATTAATGGTATGGCATGATAAAAAAACGTCGAAAAGATGAAGGACAAGTGATGCTAACGTTGCTGCTGAAAAAAGGGCAGATTGGCAGCAAGTGCCATCACGAGATTCTCCTCATGTTGAGATGAACGAGCAACACAATGTCGAGGTACAAACCGATGCTAACGTTGCTGCGATTACCGATCCACCCAACATCGAGGATGAGGCGCTTGATGTTGAGATGACCAGTCATCTTGAGGGGTCATAAATTGACCCACCATCCACAGGTAAAGCTGAGTTTTGAGAAGGAAAAAACTGATTTTAAGCTATCTATATTGTCATAATTGGTAGTAAGATAAGGAAAAGGCTGATTTTATGATTATTGTGGTACATCGGCGGTGGACTGTTTATGCTTGTTTACAATCTTTGCTCATCAAAAGTGTGACCAGTGCATATGGTGACCATAGCAGATCAAGTGCTGGCAAGATTTACTTACAACCTGAATATCTGCTTGCTAATGCTTATTTGCATATCATGTCTAGCTGAAAACTTGATTTGTTACTCCGAAAAGTCAATTAAGAGGTGCATATGCACCTCTTAAAAGGTACATTAAGAGGTGTTACTCTGAAAAGTCAATTAAGAGGTGCATTAAGAGGTTCACTGTATATGATCATTGCAGTGAGAATTATAGTCTACTCAGCTTTAGGCAGTGTTACATATGATCACTGCAGTGAAGTTAACTTTTGAAAGTGAAGGCAACAATTTCGATTTGGGCAGTAGTTGATATATTTTACTATTCATGTGATCATACTTGAATTTGTTATCTTGCATTTGGGCCAACAACCAATCAAGTGCTGGCAAGATTTACATACAACCTGGATATTTTGCTTGCTAATGCTTATTTGCATATCATGTCTAGCTAAAAACTTGAACTGCTACTCTGAAGAGTAATTAACAGGTGCATTTCTTGCTTCACTATAAATTTTTAGTTGCAAGGTATCTGAGGTGCATTAGTAGTAGACTTCAGTCTATTCTTTGCTTATTAACTTCAGTCTATTATTATGTGTGAGCAAGGTATCTGATTATCTTTATTTTCATTTCATAATTTCTGTGGTTGTTTAATTTGTAAACCAAGCAACATGTCTCTATGACCACTCTTAGGGACTTTCCTGTGGTGAATATGTGTATATCATGCAGCATGTCCGGTGCTAGACTAATAGTCAGTCTGATTTCTTGGGACATGTTCTTTTCTTGCAGGTTCTAGTTCATCTAAAAAGCGAGGCCCCACTAGAGGGGCTGAAATATGGGCGAGGGAGACAAAAGAGTATGTAGGGTATGACAACTGGGGTCATGCTAATACTGGCGCATTTCCTGAGCTTGGTACTTTTATTGGTTGTGTGGCACGCTCAAGCAAGCTGTTACCAATTAATTACACTAAGTGGGCTAATGTTCCAGATGATGACAAAGAAAAGGCTTGGGAGGAGATCGAGGTATTTCCTGAATTTATCTGAAGCTATTTGAAACTTTTTGATGCTATTGTACGTGTGGTCACAGAAGCGATTCACAACGGATCATCCTCTTGCTAAAACTGCTATAATGCGTACTCTCAACACCCGTTGGAAATATTGGAAATGCTCACTAAAAAGGAAAATTTTCAAGCCGGATGATATACCAGCTTCAAATGCACTTGTTACAGCTGAAAAAAGGGCAGATTGGCAGCAATGGCAGACCTTGGCGAGCTATTGGCAGCGTGAAGAAGTTATAGTATCCACTGAGCTCAAATTTATTTACATAATTCATGTTTTTACTTGATACCTACTAATTAAAATGCTTTAAATTACAAGGTGACATTTCTTTCTTTTCTGTGACTTGTGTCCATGTTGTCTGTTAGTGTTCACACTTCTACTAATAATCTCTAAGAAGACTTGTTGTCTTGGTATCTTTTCTTCTAGGTGTTTTTATAGTCATTCACTTTGAGAAACTGTGGTGTTTTCATGTTTATTAACTTAAGGGAACTTCATGGGAGTTAACTAAATTGCACACTAATGGTCGCTTGCTTATGTCACAGGCTAATGTGGAGGCAAATGCAAATAGATCAAGCAATGGGAGTGACTGATGTTGCAAATTGCATTGCATTTCATCTTTTGAACAAATATACACGTAGGTCTTTACCTATAAAGTGCTTTTAGCGAAATTGATTCTAGTTAACTTAAACTGTACAGCAACTTGATGATTTATTATATGGGGCGAGGCTCTTATAAATTTTTGTGTTCCACCGCCCTTTTGTTTGTAACTTTACAATGTCTTACGTAATGACATTTCACGTGCATGGCTTTGATATTTTTTATGGCTTGTTGAGACAGTTGAGTAAGTACGTTACCTTATTAACAGGTCGGATGATTTGGGTATATGTATTTAATTGAATTGATATGTATTCTACAATTTAAAAAAAATGTATTTTTAGCATTAGCAGCGGTCAATGTGCGTTGCCATAAGTTTTGCATTAGTGTATATAGAAAATTAATTACTTATACCAAAATTACTACAGCAGCGGGGCTAACCGCTTCCATAATTTCAAAGGTGGCTAACTATAGCAGCGGTCGACGACAGCTCCCATTAGTACAACCGCTGCTATAGAGGGTCTCAAAGCGCGCCTTTGGAAAACAATATAGCAGCGGTTGACCGCTGTCGTAGATATGCTTCACGGCTGTTATATGTCTACGGCAGCGGGACTTACACCAGCGGTCTATGGCCGCTGGCATAGCCTTTGACAACGGTTTTTTAAGCTATAGCAGCGGTTTGAAACCGCTGCTATAGGACATTTTCCTTGTAGTGATAAGTATGATTAGATAAACCACTTTATGTGAAAATGGTTATGATGAACTATGCATGATAACATATTCAAATGTATGTTTAAATGCTAAACACCTTGTACTAAGTAAATTGTCTAAGGAGGTGAACAAAGTGCTAGAAATGGAAAAGAGTATTTGATGTTTAGAAACTTTAAATGATCACTTAGAATGACCAAAAATATTCTCAGTAGAGTTGAAAACGAAAAATGGTGAAACCTTCAGCTGGGAGTAACCGGTTGTTGACCGGACTGCCTGTGAATTGTTTTGCTTTTTACAAAGAATTGTGCCACCTCGTGCTTGTGACGTGTCAACCTAGCATTGCGACACGTCGTGCTTCGAGCCTTGTCGTACTTTGGTTAGCATTGTCGTGTTTTCTAGGTGGCATAATCTTGTCTTGCCACCTCATGCTTCCAGCCTTGTCATACTTTGCTTAGCCTTGTCCTGCTTGCTAGGTGGCACAACTGTGTCTTGCCACCTTGTGCTTTGAGCCTTATCGTGCTTTCCAGGTGGCACAACTGTATCTTGCCACCTTATGCTTTGAGCCTTGTCGTGCTTGCTAGGTGGCACAGCCGTGTCTTGCCACCTCGTGCTTAAAGCCTCGTCGTGCTTGACTTTTTCACCTCTTCACCTCCACTTGACACCTCTTACTTGCTTCTAATTTGATATAAAAGACCCAATTGACATGCTTAAATTCTCTTACCTCGTTTTTGAGAGAAAAGTGCCAGAAAAGCAACCAAAAATCTCACAAAATCTAGAATTAAGGTTTGTTTTTGAAAAGGAACCTTAAGCAGTTGATTTGGAAAATTTCTATGAGCTTCAAATAGTATTTTGAACGTGTTTTGAGGAGTATTTTGAAAGTGTTTCAAATTTGAAAATTGGGTTCTTTCATCTCTTCTTTAAGCTAAGATAGTTAAAGCTTTTTAATGGGCTTTTAAGACAAGAATATGGATATATGCTATGTTAGCGTGACTTTTTTAGTATGAATCATTTGTCAAACTTTTAAATACTTGTTAGAGACTTGTTAATAAGTGAATCTATTCATGTTTAACATATTGGAGTTATGGAAGACGTGAAATAGGTTATGGTATGTGTGAATTATGGAATTATGTCAAATTAGACATGGTTAGAATATGGTTTTGGACATGTTTGTTAAGTTCTATAATTGAAGCTCATTTGCTGAATATAAATGATTATGTTACATGTTCAAGATGTTATGAAGATGATGTTACATCCTTTCATTGTAAGGGATGGTTGATATATTGTTGATGATTATTATACCACCTCATTCAAATGATTGAGGGTTGATTTGATTGTGTTTGAGGAGCGGTGCACCGTATGAGCCGAACAGTTATATCTCCAATTGCTACCCGTGGCAGTATCGATATTCAAATTTTTTCGGGTACTTTGCCTTTGGCCGAGGCAAAGGTTGTGATCTTATACCCCGGGTGTGGTGACGTAAGGGTGGTCTATTGATGGGACTGAATTCGGAAATGGTAAACTCTTGTAATGCTCAACTAAGTGTGAACATGTGATATGTGTTATGTGCACATCTAGAACTGCTTAATGTGATTGAATTGCAATAGTATGCATTATCAGTATTCTTGAGTTGAAAGTTACATTAAATGTCTTTGATTATCTTATTGAGCCAGTGGGCTTACAGGTTTTACACATAATAACATTTTAGATCAAGGAGTCGGTCCCTCGAAAGGCAAGGAGAAGGTGTGAGGCACGATGAGAAGACGGGCAAGGGGTCACTTGTACATTTGTGAATTAAGTTATACTTAAATAGTACAGTATGTCAACTTTGAGATCTGGCAGAGAGCTTACTAGGTGTGTTTTGTAATAGTAAACTCTTTAATTTTGTATAATATGGTTTAATTATCAATTGATTTAGAATGAGTGGTATTATCAATATGATGTGATTAGCTGATATGTCGTAATGCTCTAGCCAGGTTGAGATAACCTTAAGTTGGGCACCGAAGGTCATCAATCGACCGAAGGCCGCATATGCGGCCTGCCCAGCACGACTGCACATGCCGTGATTAGAGTGTTGCCACCCCCAGCTGCCCGTCCACAGACACCGGCTGTGCAGCGTTCGTTGGACGAGGAGGATATTCAGCGCATTGCTACGGTGGTGTTGAGGATGATCAGGGAGCAGGATCAGCAGGGCACTGCTGCTGGACATGCCGAGCCGGCTCCGGAGCAGCAGGATCCAGATCCGGGACTCGCCAACCCCTGATGAGCCCCTTTCTTGTGCCCTCCAGACTTGTACCCTTATCCGCTCCTTTAACCGGTTGTATCCGGTTCCCGGCTTGTACATTTTATTTTTCTCATTAGAGTAAACATTTTTTAAAGTTATATATAATTGTTTTGTGTCTGTTGTAGGGTTAAATAATTGTTGATCGATCAACAATTATTTAAGCCTAATGTGCATTTGGGGATTGTGCCTTGTTGTCGAGGCTTGACTTTTTGTTTACAGGTTTGGGCATTAAAAATATAAAAAAAATTATTTAAATTTTTTTTGACTTTTAGCGATGAATTAATTCCGTCGCTAAAGAGTATACCTAATTCTGAACTTTTAACGACAGAATATTTCGTCGTTAAAAAGGAGATTTAGCGACGGATTTTCCGTCACTAAAAAGTTTATTCTGTCACTAAATATTTACCGATTAAATTATTTTGAGAAAAATGAAAATAAATTAAAATACGAAAAATACAATTAGCGACGGAATTTTCATCGCTAATGCATAGATAAACCCGTCGCTGAAAGTCCAATATTAGACGACGGATTTTGCAATTCCGTCGCAAAGCTTTCAGTGACGAGCTTTTATACGAGGGACTTTTAGCGACGATAAGTCCGTCGCTAAATGTTTTAGCGACAGAATATAGGCTTTTAGTGATGGATTTTCCCGTCGCCAAAGGTCTTAGTCCTTGTAGTGGTTATACGTCATTTGGATTATAGAATATTTTTTTTTAACTATGTGATCACAACATTACCTACAGTGTGTGTAAACATAAATTTTCAATTCATGTCTTACCTATCCACTTTTACAAATTTTAATACAAAATAAATGACAAATTCATGAGAAACAAAATATTTGATTCTTCGGTTTTCTTGTACATGTAGAATGTACGATAAATTGCACGTAAATTAAGTTTTAATCCACTTGATAGGTCAGATACTCAATATCATAGTCATAGAATAAGTCCCAAAAAAAACATTTGATCGTATGACAATTCATAGTAATTGTATGGTAATTCATAAAGATAATAAACGTGGAATAAATCCGGTATACACTATTTTCGAACAATTATAATTTTATTAAGTTTCTCTTGATTATAATATTCCTTATATGTGAAATACAAGAATGCGACATATTTTGAATTCGATAGTTCGTTTTACGCCAATACAAGTTAAAAGAAGTGTACTTTAGAATCATTGGCATAATGCCTAAATATCTATCCTTAATTCTATGAAGACGTAATGACAATCAAACATATGGATACATGTGCCATTAATATAACTGACATGGACCTTGTCCTGATTACTAAAGTAGTTATTAATATTAATATTAAAATATAGTGAGCGAAGCGAAGATGAATTTTTCTAAGGATATTGATATCAGTTATTTTAGTCCATGACGGATTTATTTGGTGTGTAATGTATTTTTCTAACTAGAGACTAGTCAAGTTTATTAAGTTAAAATGGAGGAGAGTAATTTTTTTAGCACCGTCAACGGTCAAACTGCTATACTTTAAAGTTATTCTCCCAGGCCCTACATATACTTGCTGAAATAAAATACTTTGTAATTCTAGTTTTCAAGGGCCTGAAATGGTATATAATCAAGTTAATAAATGCTTTAATATCTTCAAAAGAAAAAAAAAGTGACAAATGCATTTTCTTTTCCGTGCAAACTGCATGTTTTTTTTTTTTTGTCAAAGGTCCTTCGTATTCATTTAAGCTCAAACACCTTGTACAAATCTAAATTTTATTTGTACATATTATCCTTATTTCTACCAACGTTACACTATATAGCGGATGGCATTCAAGTCCTGACACATGACAGCAAAAAGTCGTCCGCGACACTATGTAGCGGACGTCCCCTAGGTTGACACCTGTCATGACCTGTCCCGTCGCTCCTTTACGGCCATGACGGTTATCTTGTCCTTATCTGTCACGTCAATAGTGTCTGTTACACTGTGTAGCGGACGTCTTTGTCCACGATATAGTAAGGCAGACGTTTAATATACATCCAAAAAACAGTAAATACGACACTCTTCTCCATTCTTTCTACTCACAAATTTTTCCAGCGGCGTTGGCAAGCAGATCTGCGCAATTCCTTCTTAAGAACACCTTTAATACCCTAATAGATCACGTAAGTTCACAAAATCTATACTTTTTTTTTTTGTTTGTAATCTATAGTTGTGATGAATATTGCGTTTTATATATGTATGTATTTGTTCATGTGCTAGCGTTTGTAAAATCCGATTCCGTATATGTATATATATCTATTATACATACATATGAGTATATATGCTAACATTGTATGTATTATGCATATGCTTGACTTATATGTATTATGCATGTGCTAGCGTCGTATTTTTGTGAGCGATTATCAAAATCCAAACTGTAAAATCCAAGTTAAGAAGGTTTTTCCATAATTTCAGTTGCAAAAAATGGAATTTAACCCTAGACCAGAAGATTCATCCATGTTATACGACCAAGCCAACCATATCAGTACGCTCATATGGGATGGTGGAGTAAGATACATTATTTATCAACTTTCTTATTCTTATGAATGTTGTATACCGTTTGTTTTGCTTAAATTGTATTTATTAATTCGTAGGAAAGAGAGATTCTCACCACCGTAGAGGTATCTCACGAGTTCACATCATGGAAACTGAACACCTCCCAGAAAAGGATACTGCGTGGAATTGGGTTTGGGATTTTCACGCATGGGCAGATCTTTCAACAACTTGACCGGGCCTTGATAGGTGCCCTTGTTGAGAGGTGGAGATGTGAAACGAATACGTTTCACTTCCCGCTCAGAGAGATGACAATTACCCTAGAAGATGTAGGGTTCATCTTAGGGTTGCCGATGACGGGACGGCCGGTAATTGCTCCTCCGTTAGAAGCAACGAATAAGAGAACCGCTAGGGACTTCTTCACTTCAATACCCCAGGATCAATTTAGCAGTGGTGGTATAAAGTTGAAGTGGTTGGTAGATACCTACGGGGTTTTGCCGAAAAACTATAACGGCCGCGCGCTTGTGATGTACACACAAGTCTTCCCCTTGTGGGTGATGGGGGCAATTTTATTCCCAACGACGTTGAAGAACACGGCCAGCGTGAAATATTTACCGTTGTTGGGTAACCTGCCGGAGGTTGGGGATTATGCCTGGGATGCAGCGGTTCTTTGGTATCTGTACCGAGCATTGCACAAGGCAACGAGGCCCGACTCCAAAGCCATATGTGCATGTCTCTCGCTATTGCAGGTATATCATATAAATCATGTCTTCGTTATTCTTTTTTTTTGTTTGTTTATTGAACACCTATGTAGAAATAAATTACGCTTAACTATCAAATGACGTTTCTTGAACAACCTTCATGAATAAACCAATTTAGGATGACAAATATACCAAACATATCTCAAGAACATGTCAAATTAAAATTACTAAGATAAATAGACAAATTCATCATGCCAAAACACAACAAACATAATCTCCAAAAATTTGAATAGTGACAAATCCCAAAGAAAACTATATATTCATCCAAAATACTTTATCAAGTGTTCACCATTCACAAACTTACCTTGCTTGAGAGAAGCTTGAAGCAAATGTTAATCGAAGCTTGAAGGGAGCTGAAAATGGAAGCAAGTGAATCTGAAGGCGATGAAAATGCTAAAAGAGCTGAGAATTAGGGAACTTTAGGGTATATAGGCGTAATACTGTTCGCGATACTGTACAGTGGACAATATTGGGGACAGCTCTGACGTGTGCAGAGATAAACGTACAGACCTTAACCCCACGACTGATGTGACAGCTGTCAGGTGGGTCCACAGGGCAAAACGTTGTACGGTATATAGTGTAGCGGACAGCTTTTTGACCTGCATGTGTCAGGATCAAAAAGTTGTCCGCCGCACTATATAGCGGACAAGGGAGGAGGGGCAAAAAGGTAAAAAAGTCCGTCCGTGACACTATGTCGTGGACGACTGACAGTTTTTGAAAAAGGCGCGATCTGGGCCGTCCATCATTTCAGGATGGACGGCCAAATCGCGCTAGCAAAATCTCCTATTTTGCTAGCGCTATCAACGGATCAGCTCCCATATATATATATATATACCTTGCTTGAGAGAAGCTTGAAGCAAATGTTAATCGAAGCTTGAAGGGAGCTGAAAATGGAAGCAAGTGAATCTGAAGGCGTTGAAAATGCTAAAAGAGCTGAGAATTAGGGAACTTTAGGATATATAGGCGTAATACTGTCCGCGATACTGTACGGTG
>JAVXUO010002162.1:72500-87538 GCA_033065855.1 Escallonia rubra | reverse complement strand
TGGGGAGCCCAAGTATTATTTGTTAAAAAGAAAGATGGTACAATGAGGTTGTGCATGGATTATCGGCAGTTGAATAGAGTAATAATAAAAAATAAGTATCCACTACTGCACATAGATGATTTGTTTGATCAGTTACAAGGGGCAGTGATATTTTCTAAGTTGGACTTGAGATCTGGATACCATCAATTAAGGTTAAGAGAGGAAGATATTCCAAAGACAGCTTTCCGTACAAGGTATGGACATTATGAATTTGTTGTCATGCCGTTTGGATTGACGAATGCTCCTACAGCCTTCAAGGACTTAATCCATCGAATTTTTAAGGAGTTTTTAGATCAATATGTAGTAGTTTTTATCACTGATATTTTCGTCTATTCAAAAAGTACAGAGGAGCATGAGCGTCATTTGAGGATTGTATTCCAAGTACTACGGGATAAGAAATTGTATGCTAAGTTTAACAAATGTGAATTTTGGTTAAAGCAAGTGGCCTTCTTAGGTCATATAGTGTCTGAAGCAGGGGTGACTGTTGGCCCGTCTAAAATAGAAGCTGTTTTGAATTGGCAAGTGCCAAAGAATGTAGCAAAAGTTAAAAGTTTCTTGGGATTGACGGGATATTATCGTCGATTTGTACAAGATTTTTCAAGGATAGCTGTACCACTGTCCACATTGACTCGGAAGGAAGTGGCATATCAGTGGACCGATAAGTGTGAGGTGAGTTTTCAGGAGTTAAAAACGAGATTAATTACAACTCCAATTCTAGCTTTGCCTAGTGGAACTAAGAATTTTGTGGTGTACAACGATGCTTTAAAGGAAGGATTAGGCTGTGTTTTGATCCAAGATAGCAAAGTTGTGGCTTATGCTTCGAGAAAGCTGAAGCCCCATGAACAGAATTATCCAACGTATGATCTTGAGTTAGCAGCGATTATGTTTGCATTGCATAAGTGGATGCATTATTTGTATGGTGTTGAGTTTGAAATTTTTACTGATCATAAGAGTTTGAAATACTTATTTTCTCAGCAAGATTTGAACATGAGACAGAGAAGGTGGATGAAAGTACTTAATGATTATCACTGTACGCTTCAGTATCACCCAGGTAAAGCCAATGTTGTTGCAAATGCACTAAGTAGGAAAGTGCAAGTTGCTAGCTTAATGGTGAAAGAGTGGAAGATGATTGAGCAAGCTTGTTCATGGGAGTTATCTATTACTGAGTCAGGAATTATTCTTGCAAATTTACAAGTGAAACCAGTGTTATTACAGAGAATCCAGGAGGAACAAGAAAAAAATTTGGAGTTGCAGATAGAAGTGAAGGATAAAGATGGAACCTTTAAACCTGAGTTTTCTATGGATATTGATGGTGTCTTACGGTATAAAGACAGGATAGTTGTGCCTAACAATGAAGAGTTGAAAGGAGAAATAGTGAAAGAGGCTCATAAGTTAAAGTATACAGTGCACCCAGGTGGAACAAAGATGTATCGAGATTTGAAATGTAATTACTGGTGGAATAACATGAAACGAGAAATAGCTGACTTTGTTTCAAGATGTATTGTATGTCAACAAGTGAAAGCCGAACACCAAAGACCGGCGGGTCGATTGGAACCATTACCGATACCCGAATGAAAGTGGGACCATATAACAATGGATTTTGTTACAGGATTGCCAAGGACCCATGATGGGCATGATTCAGTATGGGTGATTGTGGATAGATTGACGAAATCTGCTCATTTCCTACCTGTACTTAAGACGTACTCATTGGATAAATTAGCCCGAGTGTCTGTACAAGAAATACTTTGATTGCATGGAATACCAGTAAGTATTGTAAGTGATAGAGATCCAAGATTTACATCTTATTTCTGGAAAAGTTTGCAAGGTGCATTGGGTACAAATTTGAAATTTAGCAAATCGTTTCATCCTCAGATTGATGGACAATCTAAAAGAACTATTCAAACATTGGAGGATATGCTTCGTGCATGTGTGATAGATTTCAAAGGAAGCTGGGATGAACATCTAGCATTGATTGAATTTGCTTATAATAACAGTTATCAAGCCACTATCGGTATGGCACGATATGAAGTTCTATATGGATGAAAGTGTCGCTCACCAATTTTTTGGAGTGAAGTCAGAAAAAGGAGTTTAACTGGGCCACAAATAATTCAAGAGACCACTGAAAAAATTCTACAAATTCGGTAAAAGATTTTGACTTCTCAAAGCCGATAGAAAAGTTATGCTGATGACAGACGAAGAGAGTTGGAATTTTCAGTGGGAGATTTTGTATTTCTCAAGGTGTCGCCATTCAAAGGAATAAAGCGATTTGGAAAGAAAGGCAAGTTGTCAACGAGATATATTGGCCCTTATGAAATATTGGATCGTGTTGGAAATTTGGCATACAGAGTTGCCTTACATGTGTCTTTGGAAGGAGTACATGATGTGTTCCATGTTTCTATGTTGCGAAAGTATAACCCTGACCCATCCAATGTGATAAGCCCTGAGCTGATATCAGTCCAATTAGATTTGTCATATGAAGAGTTGCCGATGCAGATTTTAGCTTTTGAAGTGAAAGTTTTGAGGGATAAAAGCATTCCGTTGGTTAAAGTTTGGTGGAAAAATCATGAAGTGGAAAAAGCCACGTGGGAAAAAGAGATTATCCGCACCTATTTGGTAAGTTTAAGTTATGAATTTGGGGACCAAATTCTTTTAAGGAGTGAAGGCTGTGAGAACCCAACATTTTATATGCTTTGGTTACATATATACACTACAAGAAAAATGTCCAATAGCAGCGCTCTATAACAGCGGTCAAAAAAACCGTTGGCATATACTATGTATAGCAGCGGTTTATTGCAGCGGCCACGTAAGCCGCTGGTATAGAGGGTATACAGCAGCGACTCTCATTGACCGCTGCCATACCTCATGAGAAAATTGCTGACTTCTTACGCGGGGCTGAAAACTTTACGCTCCAAAAGCCCGCGAATTTTCAGCGCCAAATGAAACCCAATAGAAGCGGCTTAGAAACCTATAGGCAGCGGATGTACCGCTGCTGTAGACCCCAAAACCTCCATTTTTTTTTTCATTCGATCAGTATCCCACGAACTCACGTGGCAGAAGTTACCTTCCCCAACTCGAGCTTCTCCTTCTTTGTGAAACTCACACTCCGCAGACGCACACACACATCAGACACAACACAATCACCGGCCGCATCTGCAATCAGACGCAAATGCCAACGCAAACACAATCAGGTTCTCGATCTCCCTCTTTCAGTCATATCTCTTCATCTCCCTTTTCCTCTCTAATTTTTAATTGTACGCACTATTACACAGACACGCACCAAAATGCACACAGACATAAACGAACACAGATGCAAACACAAACGCATGCACTATTACACAGTCACGCACATGCACCAAAATGCACAAACATAAAATTGCGGCTATGGTTCTCTCCCTTTTCCTCTTTGATTTTCAATTGCTTGGTTCTTCCCAAATTCAGGCTTTCTCTAATCAATTTTTTTATTTTTCAATTTTGTAATCTTCAAAGGAAATAAGTTCGCGGTACTGACACTGCTGCAGCTGTGTGCTGACAGTGTGAGGAATAGAGGGCTGCTGGTTAGGGAAGGCGAGATTCCGCCGCTGGTGGCGCTTTCGCAGACGGGGACTGCAAGAGCCAAGCACAAGGTGAGGCTCATAAGCTCATTTGATTGTTATTAGTTCACGTCTTGTGTGGTTAAATTGCATCTAGTTTGTCAGATTGAATGTCCTTATTTCAGTTCTTGGTCGCTCCTGTAGTTCAAGTTTTGGGCTGGTTGGTTCCCTAAGACCCTTGGCCACTGCCGTAGAGTTAGATGTACGCAATCTAATCTTTGTTATTGCGGAATAATAGACTGTTTTGGCGTTGTGAACTCGTGACCTTTGGCGGTTCACCGTGAAACGAACTACCCATGAACTTTAGTTTCTGAGTTTAGGACCTCTAGATAGTTGTAGTCAAATGGAGTTTTACTTTTGTGATGCTATTTTAGTTTCTTGTCTTACCGATTGTGAACGTTGAACTTGTCAACAATTTAAGCTTAATTAACTTATTTTTGCTGATTTTGTACTGAACCCAGTATGAAATGTGATTTATTGATCAAATTATTGCCTTAATGATTCGAAAGAATGAAACTTTCGGAAGTGTAACCATTTCCATAAATAACTATCATGGTAAGGATAGCTGTCAATGATAAGGAAATCGATTTCATGACTAACATAGATCCAGGGTCTGATGTATGAGTATGCATCATGATTCATGTTGTGTAGTAATTATGGTTAAGAGTGTCGTTTCCAGTGGCTGATGTACTGCCTTCTTGTTTATTATTGTCTATATTATGGTAGCTGCGTTTTGACCCTATTCATGGCGTTTATGGGGGGCATAGTTCTGATGGTTTTTGGTTGCTTCTGGCAGGCTGAAATGCTTCTGGGATACTTGAGAGAACCAAGGCAAGAAGCTTCCACTTCAAGTCCTTAGAGAGGTATTTCATTAGGCCTTATTTTATTACTAGAAGTGGTTAGGTGTTGACTGTATAGGGTATATGTATTTTTGATGGTTTGTACAGTGTGGTTGAGGGATTGGGGAGTTGCTTATCATGAGTTGAACAATTAGTAGTAGAAGCTAGTGAGAAAAGCTGACCCTTTTAGGTGCATGGTGGTTGACTAGTCTTTTGGGGTTCCTTGTTTCCTCCTTTGTTTAGTGTTTTTGGTTTTTGTGGAGGAGGAAAACTTGTTTGCCTAGTTTTCTTTATCATGTTTTGGGTTGCTGGTGAGGATTATGATCCTTGTTTGGCTGATCCAAAATCCTGTTAGAACAACTATATACTAATTGTCTAGTTTTGTAACATAAGGGTATGCTGGAGCTTATTTCCAATTTTTTCTAATTATTGCTATTAAGCTGTTTATTTTGCTTTTTCTGAGCTTTATGTTATTTAGTTGAAATAGTAAGACTCTCTTGGATCTTCAAACCCCCCCACCTTCTATTCGGCTATAGTAGTTGAGAAAATGGAGCATGTTTGGCTGGTTAGTAAGAATGCGCTTTTTAAAGACAGAATTGTGATTTTTATTGGGACTTCTATCTGAAAGGAGTCGCGGTCAACAAATTTGCCGAGTAATTTCTAGCTTTGTTCGTTCGAAACCGGGAATAAACATGTCTCCAAGTCCAATAAAAAATGCTCTTCCATAGTAGAGAAATAAACACTAGTGGTGAAAATGTGTGTGTGTGTGTGTGTGTGTGAGTTTTTCACCAGTGACAGTAAGGAATGAGATGAAAAGGGTTAATCACTTTAGTGTCCCTCAACCTGCTAATGTGTGGTGTAAAGTGGTTCCATCCATAACACACTTCAGGTAAAGTGCTCTTCAGCTGAATCCTGCTTTACCACCATGCCATCAACCTAGGAGATAAAAACAATGATGGCATTGGAGTTGCAGGGTGCTTCTTTTAACCTGTGAGTTTTTGGTGTAAAGTTAAAACCAAAACACCACCTTGTTGTCTCCTTGGTTCTACAAGCCCCCGCATGCAGATACAACCAGCAAGGCCACCAACCCCACAATAGATTACGCCCAGTAGCATTATTATGTATGGCTTTCATTTCCTTTGCCCTTGTCGTTATTATTCGGCCATTAACTGGCGTAGCAAGTGTGTCTTGTCCTTCTGTTTGTATGGGTTCTCATGTTCTCTCAGTACCAAATCCTTCTAGGTGGTTCATGTGATGAATGTTATGCAGATTCAAATCATGAGTCTTATGTGATCTAGAATCTCCTGCCCCTCTTTCAACAAACTTTCTTGCTATCTCAACGTGTTTATCCTTAGTTTTCGTATCTAGTTTGCTTGCTCACCACTTCTAGAACTAATCTAACTAGAAAGAAAATCTCTGACTGGTCCTAAAGAATAATCTTAGTGGCTTACAGGGCACTCTCATGGCTAGAAGAGGGAAGGAGATAAACCAATTTAGCCTGTTCTAGCATTCCTCCTGGTTACCCAACTTCTAATTCTTTTAGAATGCTTCATAAACCTTTATAATGTCCTTATTCTCTGCAATCTCATTGAACATCTCAATGCATTTGTTCACAAAATTCTTCCTGTTAGCCTTCAGGGAGCTTCAAGGAGTAGCAAGGGGCACGTGCCCCCCCTATGCTCCTTGCTAGCTCCGCTTTTATTAACAACCAGTATAAAGTTTCAACAGGGATTATAGCTTTTAGTGACAGTCAATTAAGCACTGGAAAGTCTTCCCTTCTTAAGAGCACTAGAAAATATAACGAAACAAGAAAACAATCAGGTTGATACGAGATAATTAGAAGTTAAACAAAACCATGTCCAACTATGGCAAGAACAATTGAATCCCAAATTCAATCCTAACATATTATTGATACGAGATACTAACATAATGCTGATAAACTTTGCAATGCAACTTCTTTCCTTCATTTTCTTGCGTAAAGTTTGTGTAAATGTTAAGTCAACTCAAAATGTCAAATTACTTGGTTATTTCTAGTTTCTTAAAATTTTGCACATCACTTGTTGTTGTCATATTAGAGGTTTCTCATCTTTCGCAATAATTTGGAATTGACGCTTGTCCCAATGATTGTATGTTGAAATCCTTCCTAACGGTGAAACGTTGCCCGCCAACTTTTATGAAACAAAAAAGATGATCGGTGACTTGGGATTCAGCTACGATAAGATTGACGCTTGTCCCAATTATTGTATGTTGTATTGGAAGGAAGATAACACGTTGAATTCGTGCAAGGTGTGCAAGAAATCACGGTGGAGGATGGTTCAAAGGGAGGCGGTAAAGGAAGCAGAATCTGGTACTTGTAAAGAAGGAAAAAAAGTAGCGTTGAAGCAATTGCGTCATTTTCCTTTGGTACCAAGATTGCAAAGGCTATATATGTCACCAAAGACAGTTGAATTAATGGTATGGCATGATAAAAAAAACGTCGAAAAGATGAAGGACAAGTGATGCTAACGTTGCTGCTGAAAAAAGGGCAGATTGGCAGCAAGTGCCATCACGAGATTCTCCTCATGTTGAGATGAACGAGCAACACAATGTCGAGGTACAAACTGATGCTAACGTTGCTGCGATTACCGATCCACCCAACATCGAGGATGAGGCGCTTGATGTTGAGATGACCAGTCATCTTGAGGGGTCATAAATTGACCCACCATCCACAGGTAAAGCTGAGTTTTGAGAAGGAAAAAACTGATTTTAAGCTATCTATATTGTCATAATTGGTAGTAAGATAAGGAAAAGGCTGATTTTATGATTATTGTGGTACATCGGTGGTGGACTGTTTATGCTTGTTTACATTCTTTGCTCATCAAAAGTGTGACCAGTGCATATGGTGACCATAGCAGATCAAGTGCTGGCAAGATTTACTTACAACCTGAATATCTGCTTGCTAATGCTTATTTGCATATCATGTCTAGCTGAAAACTTGATTTGTTACTCCGAAAAGTCAATTAAGAGGTGCATATGCACCTCTTAAAAGGTACATTAAGAGGTGTTACTCTGAAAAGTCAATTAAGAGGTGCATTAAGAGGTTCACTGTATATGATCATTGCAGTGAGAATTATAGTCTACTCAGCTTTAGGCAGTGTTACATATGATCACTGCAGTGAAGTTAACTTTTGAAAGTGAAGGCAACAATTTCGATTTGGGCAGTAGTTGATATATTTTACTATTCATGTGATCATACTTGAATTTGTTATCTTGCATTTGGGCCAACAACCAATCAAGTGCTGGCAAGATTTACATACAACCTGGATATTTTGCTTGCTAATGCTTATTTGCATATCATGTCTAGCTAAAAACTTGAACTGCTACTCTGAAGAGTAATTAACAGGTGCATTTCTTGCTTCACTATAAATTTTTAGTTGCAAGGTATCTGAGGTGCATTAGTAGTAGACTTCAGTCTATTCTTTGCTTATTAACTTCAGTCTATTATTATGTGTGAGCAAGGTATCTGATTATCTTTATTTTCATTTCATAATTTCTGTGGTTGTTTAATTTGTAAACCAAGCAACATGTCTCTATGACCACTCTTAGGGACTTTCCTGTGGTGAATATGTGTATATCATGCAGCATGTCCGGTGCTAGACTAATAGTCAGTCTGATTTCTTGGGACATGTTCTTTTCTTGCAGGTTCTAGTTCATCTAAAAAGCGAGGCCCCACTAGAGGGGCTGAAATATGGGCGAGGGAGACAAAAGAGTATGTAGGGTATGACAACTGGGGTCATGCTAATACTGGCGCATTTCCTGAGCTTGGTACTTTTATTGGTTGTGTGGCACGCTCAAGCAAGCTGTTACCAATTAATTACACTAAGTGGGCTAATGTTCCAGATGATGACAAAGAAAAGGCTTGGGAGGAGATCGAGGTATTTCCTGAATTTATCTGAAGCTATTTGAAACTTTTTGATGCTATTGTACGTGTGGTCACAGAAGCGATTCACAACGGATCATCCTCTTGCTAAAACTGCTATAATGCGTACTCTCAACACCCGTTGGAAATATTGGAAATGCTCACTAAAAAGGAAAATTTTCAAGCCGGATGATATACCAGCTTCAAATGCACTTGTTACAGCTGAAAAAAGGGCAGATTGGCAGCAATGGCAGACCTTGGCGAGCTATTGGCAGCGTGAAGAAGTTATAGTATCCACTGAGCTCAAATTTATTTACATAATTCATGTTTTTACTTGATACCTACTAATTAAAATGCTTTAAATTACAAGGTGACATTTCTTTCTTTTCTGTGACTTGTGTCCATGTTGTCTGTTAGTGTTCACACTTCTACTAATAATCTCTAAGAAGACTTGTTGTCTTGGTATCTTTTCTTCTAGGTGTTTTTATAGTCATTCACTTTGAGAAACTGTGGTGTTTTCATGTTTATTAACTTAAGGGAACTTCATGGGAGTTAACTAAATTGCACACTAATGGTCGCTTGCTTATGTCACAGGCTAATGTGGAGGCAAATGCAAATAGATCAAGCAATGGGAGTGACTGATGTTGCAAATTGCATTGCATTTCATCTTTTGAACAAATATACACGTAGGTCTTTACCTATAAAGTGCTTTTAGCGAAATTGATTCTAGTTAACTTAAACTGTACAGCAACTTGATGATTTATTATATGGGGCGAGGCTCTTATAAATTTTTGTATTCCACCGCCCTTTTGTTTGTAACTTTACAATGTCTTAGGTAATGACATTTCACGTGCATGGCTTTGATATTTTTTATGGCTTGTTGAGACAGTTGAGTAAGTACGCTACTTTATTAACAGGTCGGATGATTTGGGTATATGTATTTAATTGAATTGATATGTATTCTACAATTTAAAAAAAATGTATTTTTAGCATTAGCAGCGGTCAATGTGCGTTGCCATAAGTTTTGCATTAGTGTATATAGAAAATTAATTACTTATACCAAAATTACTACAGCAGCGGGGCTAACCGCTTCCATAATTTCAAAGGTGGCTAACTATAGCAGCGGTCGACGACAGCTCCCATTAGTACAACCGCTGCTATAGAGGGTCTCAAAGCGCGCCTTTGGAAAACAATATAGCAGCGGTTGACCGCTGTCGTAGATATGCTTCACGGCTGTTATATGTCTACGGCAGCGGGACTTACACCAGCGGTCTATGGCCGCTGGCATAGCCTTTGACAACGGTTTTTTAAGCTATAGCAGCGGTCTGAAACCGCTGCTATAGGACATTTTCCTTCTAGTGATAAGTATGATTAGATAAACCACTTTATGTGAAAATGGTTATGATGAACTATGCATGATAACATATTCAAATGTATGTTTAAATGCTAAACACCTTGTACTAAGTAAATTGTCTAAGGAGGTGAACAAAGTGCTAGAAATGGAAAAGAGTATTTGATGTTTAGAAACTTTAAATGATCACTTAGAATGACCAAAAATATTCTCAGTAGAGTTGAAAACGAAAAATGGTGAAACCTTCAGCTGGGAGTAACCGGTTGTTGACCGGACTGCCTGTGAATTGTTTTGCTTTTTACAAAGAATTGTGCCACCTCGTGCTTGTGACGTGTCAACCTAGCATTGCGACACGTCGTGCTTCGAGCCTTGTCGTACTTTGGTTAGCATTGTCGTGTTTTCTAGGTGGCATAATCTTGTCTTGCCACCTCATGCTTCCAGCCTTGTCATACTTTGCTTAGCCTTGTCCTGCTTGCTAGGTGGCACAACTGTGTCTTGCCACCTTGTGCTTTGAGCCTTATCGTGCTTTCCAGGTGGCACAACTGTATCTTGCCACCTTGTGCTTTGAGCCTTGTCGTGCTTGCTAGGTGGCACAGCCGTGTCTTGCCACCTCGTGCTTAAAGCCTCGTCGTGCTTGACTTTTTCACCTCTTCACCTCCACTTGACACCTCTTACTTGCTTCTAATTTGATATAAAAGACCCAATTGACATGCTTAAATTCTCTTACCTCGTTTTTGAGAGAAAAGTGCCAGAAAAGCAACCAAAAATCTCACAAAATCTAGAATTAAGGTTTGTTTTTTAAAAGGAACCTTAAGCAGTTGATTTGGAAAATTTCTATGAGCTTCAAATAGTGTTTTGAACGTGTTTTGAGGAGTATTTTGAAAGTGTTTCAAATTTGAAAATTGGGTTCTTTCATCTCTTCTTTAAGCTAAGATAGTTAAAGCTTTTTAATGGGCTTTTAAGACAAGAATATGGATATATGCTATGTTAGCGTGACTTTTTTAGTATGAATCATTTGTCAAACTTTTAAATACTTGTTAGAGACTTGTTAATAAGTGAATCTATTCATGTTTAACATATTGGAGTTATGGAAGACGTGAAATAGGTTATGGTATGTGTGAATTATGGAATTATGTCAAATTAGACATGGTTAGAATATGGTTTTGGACATGTTTGTTAAGTTCTATAATTGAAGCTCATTTGCTGAATATAAATGATTATGTTACATGTTCAAGATGTTATGAAGATGATGTTACATCCTTTCATTGTAAGGGATGGTTGATATATTGTTAATGATTATTATACCACCTCATTCAAATGATTGAGGGTTGATTTGATTGTGTTTGAGGAGCGGTGCACCGTATGAGCCGAACAGTTGTATCTCCAATTGCTACCCGTGGCAGTATCGATATTCAAATTTTTTCGGGTACTTTGCCTTTGGCCGAGGCAAAGGTTGTGATCTTATACCCCGGGTGTGGTGACGTAAGGGTGGTCTATTTATGGGACTGAATTCGGAAATGGTAAACTCTTGTAATGCTCAACTAAGTGTGAACATGTGATATGTGTTATGTGCACATCTAGAACTGCTTAATGTGATTGAATTGCAATAGTATGCATTATCAGTATTCTTGAGTTGAAAGTTACATTAAATGTCTTTGATTATCTTATTGAGCCAGTGGGCTTACAGGTTTTACACATAATAACATTTTAGATCAAGGAGTCGGTCCCTCGAAAGGCAAGGAGAAGGTGTGAGGCACGATGAGAAGACGGGCAAGGGGTCACTTGTACATTTGTGAATTAAGTTATACTTAAATAGTACAGTATGTCAACTTTGAGATCTGGCAGAGAGCTTACTAGGTGTGTTTTGTAATAGTAAACTCTTTAATTTTGTATAATATGGTTTAATTATCAATTGATTTAGAATGAGTGGTATTATCAATATGATGTGATTAGCTGATATGTCGTAATGCTCTAGCCAGGTTGAGATAACCTTAAGTTGGGCACCGAAGGTCATCAATCGACCGAAGGCCGCATATGCGGCCTGCCCAGCACGACTGCACATGCCGTGATTAGAGTGTTGCCACCCCCAGCTGCCCGTCCACAGACACCGGCTGTGCAGCGTTCGTTGGACGAGGAGGATATTCAGCGCATTGCTACGGTGGTGTTGAGGATGATCAGGGAGCAGGATCAGCAGGGCACTGCTGCTGGACATGCCGAGCCGGCTCCGGAGCAGCAGGATCCAGATCCGGGACTCGCCAACCCCTGATGAGCCCCTTTCTTGTGCCCTCCAGACTTGTACCCTTATCCGCTCCTTTAACCGGTTGTATCCGGTTCCCGGCTTGTACATTTTATTTTTCTCATTAGAGTAAACATTTTTTAAAGTTATATATAATTGTTTTGTGTCTGTTGTAGGGTTAAATAATTGTTGATCGATCAACAATTATTTAAGCCTAATGTGCATTTGGGGATTGTGCCTTGTTGTCGAGGCTTGACTTTTTGTTTACAGGTTTGGGCATTAAAAATATAAAAAAAATTATTTAAATTTTTTTTGACTTTTAGCGATGAATTAATTCCGTCGCTAAAGAGTATACCTAATTCTGAACTTTTAACGACAGAATATTTCGTCGTTAAAAAGGAGATTTAGCGACGGATTTTCCGTCACTAAAAAGTTTATTCCGTCACTAAATATTTACCGATTAAATTATTTTGAGAAAAATGAAAATAAATTAAAATACGAAAAATACAATTAGCGACGGAATTTTCATCGCTAATGCATAGATAAACCCGTCGCTGAAAGTCCAATATTAGACGACGGATTTTGCAATTCCGTCGCAAAGCTTTCAGTGACGAGCTTTTATACGAGGGACTTTTAGCGACGATAAGTCCGTCGCTAAATGTTTTAGCGACAGAATATAGGCTTTTAGTGATGGATTTTCCCGTCGCCAAAGGTCTTAGTCCTTGTAGTGGTTATACGTCATTTGGATTATAGAATATTTTTTTTTAACTATGTGATCACAACATTACCTACAGTGTGTGTAAACATAAATTTTCAATTCATGTCTTACCTATCCACTTTTACAAATTTTAATACAAAATAAATGACAAATTCATGAGAAACAAAATATTTGATTCTTCGGTTTTCTTGTACATGTAGAATGTACGATAAATTGCACGTAAATTAAGTTTTAATCCACTTGATAGGTCAGATACTCAATATCATAGTCATAGAATAAGTCCCAAAAAAAACATTTGATCGTATGACAATTCATAGTAATTGTATGGTAATTCATAAAGATAATAAACGTGGAATAAATCCGGTATACACTATTTTCGAACAATTATAATTTTATTAAGTTTCTCTTGATTATAATATTCCTTATATGTGAAATACAAGAATGCGACATATTTTGAATTCGATAGTTCGTTTTACGCCAATACAAGTTAAAAGAAGTGTACTTTAGAATCATTGGCATAATGCCTAAATATCTATCCTTAATTCTATGAAGACGTAATGACAATCAAACATATGGATACATGTGCCATTAATATAACTGACATGGACCTTGTCCTGATTACTAAAGTAGTTATTAATATTAATATTAAAATATAGTGAGCGAAGCGAAGATGAATTTTTCTAAGGATATTGATATCAGTTATTTTAGTCCATGACGGATTTATTTGGTGTGTAATGTATTTTTCTAACTAGAGACTAGTCAAGTTTATTAAGTTAAAATGGAGGAGAGTAATTTTTTTAGCACCGTCAACGGTCAAACTGCTATACTTTAAAGTTATTCTCCCAGGCCCTACATATACTTGCTGAAATAAAATACTTTGTAATTCTAGTTTTCAAGGGCCTGAAATGGTATATAATCAAGTTAATAAATGCTTTAATATCTTCAAAAGAAAAAAAAAAGTGACAAATGCATTTTCTTTTCCGTGCAAACTGCATGTTTTTTTTTTTTTGTCAAAGGTCCTTCATATTCATTTAAGCTCAAACACCTTGTACAAATCTAAATTTTATTTGTACATATTATCCTTATTTCTACCAACGTTACACTATATAGCGGATGGCATTCAAGTCCTGACACATGACAGCAAAAAGTCGTCCGCGACACTATGTAGCGGACGTCCCCTAGGTTGACACCTGTCATGACCTGTCCCGTCGCTCCTTTACGGCCATGACGGTTATCTTGTCCTTATCTGTCACGTCAATAGTGTCTGTTACACTGTGTAGCGGACGTCTTTGTCCACGATATAGTAAGGCAGACGTTTAATATACATCCAAAAAACAGTAACTACGACACTCTTCTCCATTCTTTCTACTCACAAATTTTTCCAGCGGCGTTGGCAAGCAGATCTGCGCAATTCCTTCTTAAGAACACCTTTAATACCCTAATAGATCACGTAAGTTCACAAAATCTATACTTTTTTTTTTGTTTGTAATCTATAGTTGTGATGAATATTGCGTTTTATATATGTATGTATTTGTTCATGTGCTAGCGTTTGTAAAATCCGATTCCGTATATGTATATATATCTATTATACATACATATGAGTATATATGCTAACATTGTATGTATTATGCATATGCTTGACTTATATGTATTATGCATGTGCTAGCGTCGTATTTTTGTGAGCGATTATCAAAATCCAAACTGTAAAATCCAAGTTAAGAAGGTTTTTCCATAATTTCAGTTGCAAAAAATGGAATTTAACCCTAGACCAGAAGATTCATCCATGTTATACGACCAAGCCAACCATATCAGTACGCTCATATGGGATGGTGGAGTAAGATACATTATTTATCAACTTTCTTATTCTTATGAATGTTGTATACCGTTTGTTTTGCTTAAATTGTATTTATTAATTCGTAGGAAAGAGAGATTCTCACCACCGTAGAGGTATCTCACGAGTTCACATCATGGAAACTGAACACCTCCCAGAAAAGGATACTGCGTGGAATTGGGTTTGGGATTTTCACGCATGGGCAGATCTTTCAACAACTTGACCGGGCCTTGATAGGTGCCCTTGTTGAGAGGTGGAGATGTGAAACGAATACGTTTCACTTCCCACTCAGAGAGATGACAATTACCCTAGAAGATGTAGGGTTCATCTTAGGGTTGCCGATGACGGGACGGCCGGTAATTGCTCCTCCGTTAGAAGCAACGAATAAGAGAACCGCTAGGGACTTCTTCACTTCAATACCCCAGGATCAATTTAGCAGTGGTGGTATAAAGTTGAAGTGGTTGGTAGATACCTACGGGGTTTTGCCGAAAAACTATAACGGCCGCGCGCTTGTGATGTACACACAAGTCTTCCCC
>JAVXUO010002162.1:0-67500 GCA_033065855.1 Escallonia rubra | reverse complement strand
TTGACTCATTTGAATAGGGCGAGCCTTGGTGGGAATATCTCTTTCATTGAAATCAGGTTCATAGGGAAGATTAATAATATGTTGCTTGCGATGCCAGAATTCATTAGGAACTTCAGCACAAATTTCGGACTCAATAGTCCTTTGAAAGTTACGGATTCTTTCTTTTTCTTGATCTAAATACCTATTAATCTTCTGGAACTTTAGATCCTCATTAAGAAAACAAATTTGATTTTGCCTAAAGATAAGTTCTTTCTTAAGGGAATGGATGATCTGTTCTTGAGGCGGATTGATAAATTTAAAGCATATGTCATGATCTAAATCTTTTGAGTGAATGCCTTTATCATCAATAGTCATGGGATTAAGAAGGGAGAGAAAATGAGTGCCTAAAATAATGGATTGGCTTAAGCCACGAACAACAATAAAGTGGGTTTTTAGGCAGATACCCTCATTGCAAACCCAAGATTCAGAAATTTTATAATTAATTTTCATCCTGCCGTTGTTGGCAGTGGTAAGGGCTTGTCTGGTGGTTTCACAATACTTAGTAGGGACAAGGCCTTCCTTGATGCAATTTAGGTCAGCACCAGAATCAATAAGGGCTATTCCCTCAAAAGTAAAGTCTTTACTGATAACAATTTTGATACTGACATACCATTTTTGGAAGACAACTTTGTCAATGCTGAGAATTTCCTGTTCCTTAGAAGGACTAGGGATCTTGGTGACCTTAAGATAAATTTCTTCTTCTTCTTCACTTTTGACTTCTTCAATATTATGAAGTTCTAAGAGGGAAATTCTGGTGGAGAGGGTCTTAACATCTCTTTTGAGTGAAAGAATTTCTCCTTGAAGGTCTTGGATGGTAGGACCTTTGGGTTCTATAGTTTGGAGTCTGTCCATAACAGTAGAAAAATTAAAAGTATTGCCTATAATACGGATTTGTTTAGAATCATTAGGAGTAGGAGGGCTTTGTTTTCCATGAAGATATTTAAAAATAACTTGTTTCTTCTTTTCAGGATCATCAATTTTGTCAAGAAGATCAAGAATAATGGATTCTTCAGAGGTAATGACATTAATACTTAAACCATTCATATCAAGGATTGCTTTATAGTAATCAGTTTTACTATTGCAATCATGACAGGTGTCTTCATGGTCAGAACTATGGTTAGAAGAGCTGCAAGAGCTGTTGATGTCTCCATCAATGTTGTTAAGTTCCAAGGAATGATTATCTTCAGAATCTGAAGGATTTAAGAGGATTTCATTTAATTGTTTCCTCAGGTCTTCATCAATGATGAGCTCATTGATCTTTTGTTTGGTGTAACATTTGTTGGCATAATGGCCAGGCTTGCCGCATTTATGGCAAATAACTTTGGATTTAGGAAAAGATTTTCTTTTCGAAGATCTTTTAAAGGGTTTGGACGATTCTTCCTTTCTGTATTTTTTAGAAAATTTGGGTTTTCTAAAAGGTTTTCTAGTTTTGGAGACCTTTTCTTTTGTTCCGTAATTAGGAACAGAAAGGGTGTCATAACCAAATTGATAACAAAATTGTCCAAGCTCAGTTCGTCCAGACTTATGTTCTTTTTTGAGCTGATTTTTTAATTTGATATCATTACATAAAACTAGGCCTTCAGCGCATATTTCGCTAATTAACTCTCCAAAAGTATAGAGGAAGAAAGGTAAAGCACCATTATGCTTATTCCTAATCCTAGTCCTAACTCTTTCACTAAAAAGGTTTGGAAGACCAGCAATAAATCTTTCTTTCCAGAAATCTTGCTGGGCATCACTTCTCTGATATAATTTGGACAGGAAGACATCCTTGTACCATCTGAAATGAGTGAGGGTAGGACACCTAAGATTAATAAGGAGTTCCCTGCCTCTTTCAAGAACAGTACTAGCGTTGCCTATAAAATGCTTAGTGATGGCTGTGACCAAAGTAGTAACAGCATCAGAAAGAGGTTGTTCATTGATTAAAATGGGGTTACCATTAGATTCAATTTTAATAGAATTCAGAATATTATTCTGATCAGTGGAGGTAAGATAAAAATCCCACCAACCACGAAGTTGGCCAGTAAAACCAGCAATGAGATAACGGGCTATAACGGCTTCACTTTCTCCGAGATTACGATTACGGGCACTATTGGCCGCCATAAGCATATGTTGTAGAAGAGTGATGACCTGGTAGTCAGTCATTCCATCTAAATTCCATTCATAGATAGAAGATCCATTAAAGGATGAAGGATTAGAAAAATTCTTTTCTTCTAATTGCATATCTACAGGGGTAGGTCTGGTGTAGTAATTTCTAAGAGGAGGTCTTGAATTAGTAGCTCCAATAGCACTAATAAATTGCTTTTCTAGTTTGTCAGGTTCAATTTCAGACTCACTCCCTATATCTCCTATCATATTGATATGTTTAGGGGAAGATTGAGAAGTCTCAACTTTAGGATATTTCTCTTTAGGAGTTTTCTCTTTAGGGGTTTTAATTTGTCCTAGTTTAGACATTAATTCTTTGAGGAATTCACCACTTGGCTCTTCAGAATTTAATTTGAATCTGCTATCTAAGTCAATAGAAGGTTTGATTAAGGGTTGCTCAATATTTTTAACAACAGAGGAGCTGGAAGAAGCTAGATTAAAGCTAGGGGAAGTGCCGAAGATATTATCACTAATGCCTTTAGGAGGTTGCATTTTGCTGTAGAAATCAGAAACAACATCTTTGACCTGAAAGATGGTATCTTCAATTCTTGTGGTTTGCTCTCCAATTGTACTAAGAATAATGTTAGTGTAATTAGATTGTTCGGCTAAAGATTGAATCTCACCAGCAGTAACAGAATTGAGGTGATTGGAAGTACTGGTATCAACTATATGTTTTAAAGGAGCAGCGAGGAAATTGGAATTCATGTCTCCTTTCATGGCAAATTTATTGAAAGGGGGATGGATGCTTTCCTGTTTCTCATGAGTTGGCCATACATACCATTCACGAGTGATACGTTTGAAAACATTGACTTGCTTTTGAGGATTCATATATTCTGGAATTTCAATATTATTATCAAGACAATAAGAATAAAACCATCCAAAGAAAGGAAAATACGTCTTATATGCCTTGAGAGTTTGGAAGAATAATTCTCTATATTGGGCTCTTTGCTCAGTGGAAAAACTGATACGATACCAAGCACGATTGGTGCGATTATGTTTAGCATAGAATTCATCATTGAGTTTCTCATGATCGATTTGAAAATCTTCAATAACAAGGACATTATAATCAAAATCATGAACAGAGGGATTATAATTATTTTGATTATAATTATTCTGATTTTGACCAGAAGAGGAAGGCATCTCACTAGGAGTTTCAACTGTATACATGGTTTCTGGGACTGAAGAATTATTATTCCGGATACCCTGAAAGATAATTTTGGGATCTCTACTTGATCTAGAAGGGGGAATAGAGTGATATTCACTGTTTTGACAAGATTGAAAATTTTGACTAGGAATGGAAGAACAAGAATATCTAGCACTTTGACTAGAGCTGCCAGAATGAAGGATTTTGTAATTTTGGGAAGACGTTTCTGGTTGACTGAAACGAATCTTGACATCTCCTTCAGGAGTCTCAATGATATGGTCAATCTGCGTATTTTGGGGATTGACTTGGCGATGAGTAGCCTTGTTTTCTATAATCCAATCTTCAGGAGGGGTAAGTTCATTGAACTTAATTCGACGAGGTAGCATGACATTGGTTTTATTAGGATTAGACTGGAAAAGAATAACAGATTTGCCAGGGTCGGCAATTTGTTTGAAAGCTGGGCAAATAGTAGACATGGCCTTATAATAAATTCGATATATAAGGACCAAATTCTGGGCTTGCGGTCTCATATTATATCTCTGAGTTTTTATATCCAAAGTAAGAACATCCATAATATGAGGATCAGAAAGAGAAACAGAGAAATTAGGATAACAATTAAAATACATAGGACCATTGCAGAGACTAGTTTCAATCATTCCAAGGAGGGAATCATCAAAACTTAGATGTCGATCATCACGAAGAGCAGCCCAAACATGAGTATCTAGACCTTCCTTAGTTAAGGAAGTAATACCTATATGGACAAGACCAATATGAACATAACGAAATTTTCGCTTATGTTTTTCCAAAGCAGATTTAGAAAATAATTGAAAAGACTGACTGTCTTTTGAAATATCCATAGTCTGTTCAACAGACTTAATGGAATAAGTTTGCTTGAATTCAAATTGTTTAACATAAAGAGAAGAAGGATTAACCTTAGGAATAGACCAATTGTTCAAATCTTTTTCTATACTCTCAATATTTAATTCATGAATATTTTTATTAGGACTAGTATGGCTCTTAGTCACGTTAGTAGAGAGAGATCTGATTAATCTTGCCATAATAACAATAGCAGTGCTCTACTGTCAACCAAATAGTTAAAAGTGGTCACAAATGCACACAGGCAGAAGACCGAGAACTATCTTAAAGGCGACTTGGGTGTAGAACCACACTGATATATATATACAAACAAGATTAAGAGATCCTACTACTACTTAGAATGGCTCTGATACCACTTTAGACCCAGATTATAAGACTTGATAATAATATTGAAATTCCAGAATATATGAATCCTCAAAAGCAAGTCAATGTTTTCAAACGTATCACTCGTGAATGGTATGTATGGCCAACTCATGAGAAACAGGAAAGCATCCATCCCCCTTTCAATAAATTTGCCATGAAAGGAGACATGAATTCCAATTTCCTCGCTGCTCCTTTAAAACATATAGTTGATACCAGTACTTCCAATCACCTCAATTCTGTTACTGCTGGTGAGATTCAATCTTTAGCCGAACAATCTAATTACACTAACATTATTCTTAGTACAATTGGAGAGCAAACCACAAGAATTGAAGATACCATCTTTCAGGTCAAAGATGTTGTTTCTGATTTCTACAGCAAAATGCAACCTCCTAAAGGCATTAGTGATAATATCTTCGGCACTTCCCCTAGCTTTAATCTAGCTTCTTCCAGCTCCTCTGTTGTTAAAAATATTGAGCAACCCTTAATCAAACCTTCTATTGACTTAGATAGCAGATTCAAATTAAATTCTGAAGAGCCAAGTGGTGAATTCCTCAAAGAATTAATGTCTAAACTAGGACAAATTAAAACCCCTAAAGAGAAAACTCCTAAAGAGAAATATCCTAAAGTTGAGACTTCTCAATCTTCCCCTAAACATATCAATATGATAGGAGATATAGGGAGTGAGTCTGAAATTGAACCTGACAAACTAGAAAAGCAATTTATTAGTGCTATTGGAGCTACTAATTCAAGACCTCCTCTTAGAAATTACTACACCAGACCTACCCCTGTAGATATGCAATTAGAAGAAAAGAATTTTTCTAATCCTTCATCCTTTAATGGATCTTCTATCTATGAATGGAATTTAGATGGAATGACTGACTACCAGGTCATCACTCTTCTACAACATATGCTTATGGCGGCCAATAGTGCCCGTAATCGTAATCTCGGAGAAAGTGAAGCCGTTATAGCCCGTTATCTCATTGCTGGTTTTACTGGCCAACTTCGTGGTTGGTGGGATTTTTATCTTACCTCCACTGATCAGAATAATATTCTGAATTCTATTAAAATTGAATCTAATGGTAACCCCATTTTAATCAATGAACAACCTCTTTCTGATGCTGTTACTACTTTGGTCACAGCCATCACTAAGCATTTTATAGGCAACGCTAGTACTGTTCTTGAAAGAGGCAGGGAACTCCTTATTAATCTTAGGTGTCCTACCCTCACTCATTTCAGATGGTACAAGGATGTCTTCCTGTCCAAATTATATCAGAGAAGTGATGCCCAGCAAGATTTCTGGAAAGAAAGATTTATTGCTGGTCTTCCAAACCTTTTTAGTGAAAGAGTTAGGACTAGGATTAGGAATAAGCATAATGGTGCTTTACCTTTCTTCCTCTATACTTTTGGAGAGTTAATTAGCGAAATATGCGCTGAAGGCCTAGTTTTATGTAATGATATCAAATTAAAAAATCAGCTCAAAAAAGAACATAAGTCTGGACGAACTGAGCTTGGACAATTTTGTTATCAATTTGGTTATGACACCCTTTCTGTTCCTAATTACGGAACAAAAGAAAAGGTCTCCAAAACTAGAAAACCTTTTAGAAAACCCAAATTTTCTAAAAAATACAGAAAGGAAGAATCGTCCAAACCCTTTAAAAGATCTTCGAAAAGAAAATCTTTTCCTAAATCCAAAGTTATTTGCCATAAATGCGGCAAGCCTGGCCATTATGCCAACAAATGTTACACCAAACAAAAGATCAATGAGCTCATCATTGATGAAGACCTGAGGAAACAATTAAATGAAATCCTCTTAAATCCTTCAGATTCTGAAGATAATCATTCCTTGGAACTTAACAACATTGATGGAGACATCAACAGCTCTTGCAGCTCTTCTAACCATAGTTCTGACCATGAAGACACCTGTCATGATTGCAATAGTAAAACTGATTACTATAAAGCAATCCTTGATATGAATGGTTTAAGTATTAATGTCATTACCTCTGAAGAATCCATTATTCTTGATCTTCTTGACAAAATTGATGATCCTGAAAAGAAGAAACAAGTTATTTTTAAATATCTTCATGGAAAACAAAGCCCTCCTACTCCTAATGATTCTAAACAAATCCGTATTATAGGCAATACTTTTAATTTTTCTACTGTTATGGACAGACTCCAAACTATAGAACCCAAAGGTCCTACCATCCAAGACCTTCAAGGAGAAATTCTTTCACTCAAAAGAGATGTTAAGACCCTCTCCACCAGAATTTCCCTCTTAGAACTTCATAATATTGAAGAAGTCAAAAGTGAAGAAGAAGAAGAAATTTATCTTAAGGTCACCAAGATCCCTAGTCCTTCTAAGGAACAGGAAATTCTCAGCATTGACAAAGTTGTCTTCCAAAAATGGTATGTCAGTATCAAAATTGTTATCAGTAAAGACTTTACTTTTGAGGGAATAGCCCTTATTGATTCTGGTGCTGACCTAAATTGCATCAAGGAAGGCCTTGTCCCTACTAAGTATTGTGAAACCACCAGACAAGCCCTTACCACTGCCAACAACGGCAGGATGAAAATTAATTATAAAATTTCTGAATCTTGGGTTTGCAATGAGGGTATCTGCCTAAAAACCCACTTTATTGTTGTTCGTGGCTTAAGCCAATCCATTATTTTAGGCACTCATTTTCTCTCCCTTCTTAATCCCATGACTATTGATGATAAAGGCATTCACTCAAAAGATTTAGATCATGACATATGCTTTAAATTTATCAATCCGCCTCAAGAACAGATCATCCATTCCCTTAAGAAAGAACTTATCTTTAGGCAAAATCAAATTTGTTTTCTTAATGAGGATCTAAAGTTCCAGAAGATTAATAGGTATTTAGATCAAGAAAAAGAAAGAATCCGTAACTTTCAAAGGACTATTGAGTCCGAAATTTGTGCTGAAGTTCCTAATGAATTCTGGCATCGCAAGCAACATATTATTAATCTTCCCTATGAACCTGATTTCAATGAAAGAGATATTCCCACCAAGGCTCGCCCTATTCAAATGAGTCAAGAACTCCTTAATCATTGCAAGAAGGAAATACAAGATTTATTAGATAAAAAGCTCATTCGAAAAAGTTACTCTCCTTGGAGCTGCCCAGCTTTTTATGTCAACAAACAAGCTGAAAAGGAACGTGGTGTTCCCCGGTTAGTTATCAACTACAAACCGCTTAATAAAGCTTTAAGATGGATTAGGTATCCCATCCCTAATAAGAAAGATTTACTAAATAGACTTAGTCAAGCCACTATTTTTTCCAAATTTGACATGAAGTCTGGATTTTGGCAAATTCAAGTTAATGAAAAGGACCGCTATAAAACTGCTTTTACAGTTCCTTTTGGGCATTTTGAATGGAATGTCATGCCCTTTGGATTAAAAAATGCCCCTTCTGAATTCCAAAACATCATGAATGATATTTTCAATCCTTATATGGATTTCTCAATCGTCTACATTAATGATGTCCTCATCTATTCTCAGACCATTGACCAGCATTGGAAGCATTTAAATACTTTTCTTAAAATTATTAAGCATAATGGTCTTGCTGTTTCTGCCAAGAAAATTTGTCTCTTCCAAACAAAAATTAGATTTCTTGGCCACAATATTGAAAAGGGATCTATTATCCCTATTGATAGATCTGTTGAATTTGCTTCAAAATTTCCTGATGAAATTAGAGAAAAAACCCAACTTCAGAGGTTCCTTGGTAGTCTCAACTATATCGCTGACTTCTATCAGGATCTGTACAAAGATACTAAAGTCCTGTATCAAAGACTCCAAAAGAATCCTCAACCTTGGACTATTGTCCACACTCAAGCAATTCGCAGAATTAAGCTTAGAGCCAAAACTTTACCTTGTCTTTGCCTCCCTCTTCCTGAAGCTTTCAAAATAGTTGAAACTGATGCTTCAGATATCGGTTATGGTGGTATCTTAAAACAGAAAGTTGACGGTAAGGAACAATTAGTTCGTTTTACTTCCGGACATTGGAATAATGCTCAACAAAATTACTCTACTATAAAGAAAGAAATTCTTTCTATAGTTAATTGTATTCTCAAATTTGAAGGAGATCTTTTAAATCAAGAATTTTTATTACGTATTGATTGTAAAGCTGCTAAAGATGTTCTTGAAAAAGACGTCAAAAATATTGCTTCAAAACAAATTTTTGCTAGATGGCAGGCTTTACTCTCATCTTTTGATTTCAAGATTGAGTTTATTAAAGGAGAAGATAATTCTCTTCCTGATTTTTTGACTCGAGAATTTTTGCAGGGAAAATGACTCCTCCTAGGGCTTCTTCCCAAAAGTCAGGCAAAGGACTCCTACCTCGTCCTAACCGATACAATTTGAGGAAATCAATTGGCTCTTCTTCCTCACAAACCAATCAAGAAGCAATGCTTGGAAAATTTGAGAATTCTGGCTACAATGCTCATGCCCATTGTCCTGATATCATCCAAATTGAGGATGAAGAACAAGATCTCTCACCTATTGAGGTGGCAAATAATTATCTTACTAATGGTTGGGCCTACCCCCAGAAGGCCTCCGGTAAATCCAGAGACTACTATGAAGAAATTCTTCGTTTAACAAAATCAGCTGTCCTTACTCATAATTTTGAGAAACCTCCTCGTCATTCTTCCAGAAATATTGAACTTCCATTTCAATTTTCAAAAATAGAAATCCTGAAGTTCATCACCAAAAAACAATGGGGAATTGACCCCACCAGAATTAGGGAACTTCCACCTCACTTCTCTCCTCGCCATTTCAATTACTTTGACTATATTGATGCTTGGAACCACGTCCTCCTTTACCAGAACCCAAGTCATAAGCATTCTTGGTTTATTTTCTTTTCCCGTAATTTTGATGGAATTTTCCCAAATTGGATTGCGAATTGGTGGATGAATTACGGACCGGATTTTGAGGAATGGCCCTCCACTCAGGTAACTGAAGCATATCAATTATATGCCCCTATGGTTAAAGGATTACCCAAATTACAATTCATGGCAGACTTCAGTATTCCCTGGATTTTATGCTGGCAATACGCCATCCAGAAAAGTACCAATTCCTCACTTGAATATCCACCATCTCTGGTAAGACAATTTGGGTCAAAATGGTGGCCTAAGTTCGATGATAGTCATTGCAACATCGAAGCAGTCACGGAATTATTTCCTACCTTAAAGGCTGCTAGTACAAAATGGAAATCTTATCCCAAAACAAAGTCTCATGCCCTCCACTGTGAAGCAGAATTTTCCAAAAGGAAAAATGAAATTCTTTGCCGCCTCAGCAAAGAGAAACCTTTCCTAAATAAAAGGGAATTACTACAGGTTGTTACTTTTGAAATGCTAAAAATGAGTGAAGAAGACTATAATGCTGATTCTGACAATTCTATCAACAGTACCAAAGAATCCAGCTCTGGTAAAGAAGGATCTGACGAACCAATAACAGACAATATGTCTACTGGACCAACAATAGACAATATGTCTACTAAGAGTGATACTCAGAAATCCACAAAGAATTTAAAATTAAAGCAAGTGGAGCATTTCCCTTCTTTGTGAAGCAAAGCATAATACATGCATCTACCTCCGACATATTGCTTTATGAAAAGCAAAAGCTGGTAATAATTATCACTTTATAAAAAGCAACAGCTATGACGCATAATACATGCATCTGCCTCCGACATATTGCTTTATGAAAAGCAAAAGCTGGTAATAATAAAGCAGAATATATGCTTTTCCTAAAGGTGACAAGAGGTTTGAACGACTCCATCCTTATCCAGGACACGCAACCTTTTTGCCGGTAACCAGTGTTACTTTTGAAAGTAACCAGGGTTCATGCTGAACCCTCTCTTTCCTTTTGCCTATTTATTTCCTCCTTCTGCGTAAGGAGAAGACACGAAAAATTTTAGAGTGCATATCTCATATAGCTCTAAGTGTGACCTCATATAGCTCTAAGTGTGACTTCTGAGTGTCCTCAAGTTTGTACTATTAGTGTGCTTCCGCTTTCCCTCTGTAAGTATCTTGTTTAATGTTTAATAATATTCTCCTTTATTTTCCTGTCTATTTGTTGCTTGTCTTATGTCTTATAATCTGGGTTTTAGAGTGCATATCTCATATAGCTCTAAGTGTGACCTCATATAGCTCTAAGTGTGACTTCTGAGTGTGCTCAAGTTTGTACTATTAGTGTGCTTCCGCTTTCCCTCTGTAAGTATCTTGTTTAATGTTTAATAATATTCTCCTTTATTTTCCTGTCTATTTGTTGCTTATCTTATGTCTTATAATCTGGGTCTAAAGTGGTATCAGAGCCATTCTAAGTAGTAGTAGGATCTCTTAATCTTGTTTGTATACATATATATATATATATATATATGTATGTATATATATATACATATATATATAGATGTATGTATATATATATATGTATATGTATATATATGTATATATATATATATATGTATATGTATGTATATATATATGTATATATATCTACAAATATATCTATATATATATATATATACATATATATATATAGATATATATGTATGTATATATATATATACATATATATATATGTATGTATGTATATGTATGTATATATACATATACATATACATCTATAGATATATACATATACATCTATATATATATATACATATACATATATATATATATATGTATGTATATATATATATATATGTATATGTATATATATATATAGATGTATATGTATATATATATATACATATATATGTAGATATATATACATATATATATGGATATATATACATATATATATATAGATATATATGTACATATATATATATATATATACATATATCTACATACATATGTACATATATGTCTACATATATATGTACATATATGTCTACATACATATGTACAGATGTGTCTACATATGTGTACATATGTGTCTACATATGTGTACATATGTGTACATATGTGTGTACATATATGTACATATATATATGTATATCTACATATATGTACATATATATATATATATACATATATATATATATACATATATATATACATATATGTACATATATATATACATATACATATATACATATATATATATATATATATATGTGTATATATATATATATATGTACATATATATATATATATATATGTATATATATATGTATATACATATGCATATATATATATATATATATATATATATATATATATATATATATATATATATATATATAATATGTACATATATATATATATATATATATGTATGTACATATATATATACATATATATATATATATGCATATATATACATATATATATATACATATATATATGTATATATATGTACATATGTACATGTACATATATATACATATATATATATATGTATATATATATATATGTATGTACATATATATATATATGTATGTACATATATATATATGTATGTATATATATATATATATATGTGTGTGTGTGTGTGTGGGAGCTGATCCGTTGAGAGCGTGGGCAAAATAAGAGATCTTGCAAACGCGATCTGGCCGTTCATCCTGAAAGATGGACGGCCCAGATCGCGCCTTTTTCGAATACTGTCAGTTGTCCGAGACACTATGTCGCGGACGGTATTTTTTACCTTTTTGCCCTCTGACCCGTCCGCTACATTGTATCGCGGACGGTCCAATTTTTTTTTTTTACGTTTTTTTTAAGTTCATCCGCTATATAATGTAGCGGACGCTTTTTTTACAATAATACCCTCATGTTCCGTCCGTTACATTATATAGCGGACGAGTAGACAGAACATTAAATTCTCTCCAACTCCATCTGCTACATAATGTAGCGGACATGAGAGATGCACTTCTTATTCTCTCTGACATGTCTTCTGAAGGTGTAATTGAGTTGGCAGCTCACAATTGTTGACTTATTCAACAATACAACACCAAGTTTAATTGAGTTCGTCACAATGAAGCAAAGAAGAAAGAAGGTGTAATTGAGTTGGCAGCCCACAATTGTTAACTTATTCAACAATACAACACCAAGTTTAATTTGCCAACAAGCCTTCCCTCCACCAACTGTGTACAAATTGACCAGATTCGTCTGAACAAACACGTTGGAGAAAAACCATTCGCCAAAACCCTCGCCTGCACCTGCTCTCCCTCTCGCAGCTATCCCACCTTCGCACAACCATTGATAGTGAACGAATACGTATAACCGACTGGCAAGGCATTCAATGCTTGCATTTGATTGTAGAACTTGAGTGACTTGTGCGGGGTTCCGCCCTTAGCATGGCTTCAAATGATCTGGTTCCAAACGGCAGAACTTGGGTTTCTGACCCCTTTGAAAACTTGATGGACATGGTGGAGGTGATCAGAAGATATGTACAAAGATATTAGCTTAAGGAGGATGGAGTTTTTCTGGGAAAATCCGTTGGTGATGATCTGGGCGCGTCTTTGTGGGAGCGTTGGTTGTGGTGGTCGGAGCTCGGGGAGGAGGCGAAGGCCTTTGCTGCGGCGACGCCGAAGTCAAGCTCGGCCGTGTTGTGGGCTGTTGTCGTTGCTCTGCAAGGAGGATGGAGAGAGAGAGAGAGATAGAGAGAGAGAGAAGAAAAAGAAGAAGAAAGGAGGGGGAGATGAGGTCAGAAGACATGTCAGAGAGAATAAGAAGTACATCTCTCCTGTCCGCTACATTATGTAGCGGACGGAGTTGGAGACAATTTAATGTTCTGTCTACTCGTCCGCTATATAATGTAGCGGACGGAACATGAGGGTATTATTGTAAAAAAAGCGTCCGCTACATTATATAGCGGACGAACTTAAAAAAAACGTAAAAAAAAAAAATTGGACCGTCCGCGATACAATGTAGCGGACGGGTCAGAGGGCAAAAAGGTAAAAAATACCGTCCGCGACATAGTGTCGCAGACGACTGACAGTATTCGAAAAAGGCGCGATCTGGGCCGTCCATCTTTCAGGATGGACGGCCAGATCGCGTTTGCAAGATCTCATATTTTGCCCACGCTCTCAACGGATCAGCTCCTTATATGTATATGTATATGTATATATATATATATACATATACATATATATATATATACATATATATATGCGTGTGTGTGTGTGTTCCCAACGTATTCTGGTCGTACCCAAGGGCCCAATAGGGGTCCCATTTCACGCGAACACGTCAACATTGTCAACAGTCAATTTTCCAACGCATGAAATCGGTCAGCCCACGCACACCCAAGACACGTGTTTTTCTCGCTTCGCGCGCTTCGTGCGTGACTTAGACATTTCATTTCCCGTCGATGTCACTGACGCTAGCACGTTCGTCACACCGAGACCACCCTAGCACCTTTTCACCAAAAATGTCGACCGACGGCACAACCTGAGCAACGGGGTCAAGGGGCCAAGGCCTTGGCTAATCCCATGGGGTCGGCCTCGGCCTCCCCCCAAGGCCATGGGGTCTGCCTCGGCCTCCCATGGGGGGTTGGCCTTGGCCTTCCCCACCGGTTCTTCACTTTTCGCGCAAAGTCCCTTTTGCACATTTTTCACTTCGTACATTTTGTACATGACTCTGGCATCTTGTTCATCATGTGGGTACAATTCTTGGTAGAATGCTCATCGCAACGCAACTTCTGAATTCATCATTGGTTGTCAAAACACCTACCGACGGCGCGCCCGAAGTTTGCCAAAAGGATAAGTGGCCTTGGGCTCCAAAAATGGGAGTTGGCCATTTCGCCTTGGCCTGCCTCAGGGGGTTGACCTCGGCCTTCCCCATGCCTAGGGGGTAGGCCTCAGCGTCCAGGAAGGATTGGCCTCGGCCATTTTCCCCCGGTGGTTCACCCCTTTCTTGTATACCCCTTTTCGCAATTTTTTCGCTTTGTATGCTTCGTGCGTAATGTTGGTGCCTTATTCGTAGCATGGGTATGATTCAAGTCGACACGCTTGTCGCAATGCAACTTTCGGATTCATCATTGGTTATCAAAACACCTACCGTCGGCGTGCCCAAAGTTCACCGAAAGGGGGACTGGCCTTGGCCTCCCTTCATGGGAGTTGGCCATTGGCCTTGGCCACCCCCTAGGGTTGGCCTCGGCCTCCCCAAGGGTTCGGCCTCGGCCTCCCCAAGGGGTCGGCCTCGGCCTCCCCAAGGGTGGTGGCCTTGGCCTTTCCCCCAATGTTTGGCCTATGGCCTCCCTTCCCGCGCGCACTTATTTCCTTGAGTCCTCGTACCTCCACGATGTTTATGGACGTTAGTACGTTAACCTCCCAACATCCATCGTGCATCGACCTCGCGACGTCCGTAGTGCATCAACCTCGCAACGTTCGTCTTCCGTGACCGCACACCGCTCCCACAATGCCCATCGCCCAAAGTCGCACGCTACCGCCGAATGACCCGTCGTCGACGACCGCATGCCATCACTCCTAACTTTGTCATTACTACATGTTTCATTCATTACTTTTTTATCACAGGCACACTCAACTCACATCCCGTCTTCGGAACACGCGACGCGCCCGTGCGCTGTCTCCGCGACGTTCGTTGCCACACCTGCGCGCCGTTCTCATGATACTTCGGCACCAAGTATTGTCTCCATGACGTTCGTCGCCGCGCCTGCACATCGTTCTCACGATACTTGCCCCGGCACCAAGTATTATCTACGAGATGTTCGTCGCCGCGCCTGCACGCCATTCTCATGATACTTGCCCCGGCACCAAGTATTGTCTCCGAGACGTTCGTCGCCACACCTACGCGTCATTCTCATGATATGTGCCCCTGGCACCAAGTATTGTCTCTGCGACGTTCGTCGCCACACCCATGCACCACTTCTATAACATGTGCCCACGGCATCAGGTATTGTCTCAACGACGTTCGTCGTCGCGCCCGTGCGCCACTTTCATAACATGTGCCCTGGAACTAGGTATTGTCTCGTGATGTAGGCACCGTGCCCATGCGCCACAATCATGTTATATGCTTCCGAGATGGGCTCACAACCTTATAGTCATCGCCGTCTCAATCACAGGGGGCTTTGACCCTCGCACCGGGATGGGTTCACAACCTTATAGTCATCGCCGTCTCAATCACAGGGGGGCTCTGGCTCTGCACCGGGATGGACTCACAACCTTATAGTCATCGCCGCACCGGGATGGGCTCACAACCTTATAGCCATTGCCGTCTCAATCACAGGGGGGCTTCGGCCCTCGCACTGGGATGGGCTCATAACCTTATAGCCATCGCCGTTATAATCATGCGGGGTCCTGCACGAGAACCCCTCGCAACGGGATGAACTCACAACCTTATAATTATCGCCGCCATGGAATGGGCTCACAACCTTATAGCCATCGCCGTCCCAGTAACAGGGGGCTCCGGCACGAGGACCCCTCGCCGCGGACTCCGAACACTGAGCTGCGACTATGTCCACTCATGTTACTGTTGATCATCGACACCACCAGGACAATGACCCCTGGGTCACCTTGGGACAGGACCAGGTCCTCGGAGGGCATCGCACCTAGTTCGCTTGGCAGTTGGCTATAAGGGCAACCTTCACCTCTGTCAAGTTCTCTGCGCGTCTCTTGACGCGTCTTGTGGGATTCAGTAAGGGCTTGAACCAGTGGCTGGGGCAACAGGCTTACTCTGATCATACTACCACGGTGTGGTCAGTCTTCTCAGACAGGTAGAGCGACGCTGTGCGAGGCAAGCAATGCGAATTTGGGAACCGGCAGTCCAACGAAGAACTGGCATTTTGGGACCCCTGGTGACGTGTCACTCCCAGGGGACGACATTTGGCACTTTATGACATGAGCACACTGTTTCCTATAAATAGTGAACTTTATGACTAAAAAAAGGACCTTTGGATTTTTCTTACAAAATCACTTTCTCACTCTAGAATTTGGGAGCTCTTGGATTCTAGTGAGAGAAACATAACTTTGGACCGTAACATTGGACCTCAACTCGGACCCTGACTTGGACTATCGACTGCCGGCCCCGTTCATCTCAGCCTTGCCTTCGCAGCACTTCTACTCCTCACGGCCTGTCTGGGAAGCCTTGCTCTCAACCCTTGCTCCGCCCTTACTGTCTCTCACTTTGCATACTTGGAAGCTGACTCAGACTGCAGCCTTTGTGGCACCTCCACGTAAGTACGAACCCACTTTCTTTGGCATCAATATATATATATATATATGTGTGTGTGTGTGTGTGTGTGTGTGTGTGTGTGTGTGTCTTTATGCATTTATAAAATTAATGTTGTGACTACGTTGAATATTGCATTAGAGTTTTGGATCCCTTAGTTTTAATAGATGGACACAATTTTATCTTTAGCTTAGACATAATTTCAAAATGTAGACACCAACTCTGGACAGAATTTTAAATTAAGTAACTCCATGAATTATTAAAAGCTATTAAACAGATAATTAAAAGTAAGGGTTAATTATACCAATATCCCTGAGGTTTGAGTGAAATTACAGTCAAGGACACTAAGTTTCAAAAGGTAACATACCGTGACCTCAAACGTTAAAAAGGTAGCACTTGTGTCCATCCATTAGGTATCCATCCAAATAGTATTCTATTTTCATGATGTCATCAATACGTATTTTTAAAATGGCAACATTGCCCTTATACTGTGTATTTTAAATTAGGGTTTGAAATCCTAATGTTCTTGAAACTTAGGGTTTTCAAAGCCTAATTTAGGATTAGGATTTTTGAATTAGGATTTCAAGGGTTGCCAAAGCCTAATTTAAGATTAGGGTTTGCAAACAGCCTCCCTCCCCCAACCCGTCGCCGACCCCCTTAACAACTTACGGCAATGTCGTTTACCCCGCCGCCGCCTCAACCACTCATAGCAGCCCCTGTTCACCCGTGCCGCCGCAATAGCCCTGACTAAATCCTCCCTCAACACCCGCGTCGTGAGCCACTGCCGCGATGCCTTACCGCGAGCCTCTGCCTCGACAAGCCACCGTAACCCCAATCGCACCACCGTCATACCTCAACACCATCTGCGCACTATCCCAACACCACATACCATGACGACCAACTGCCGCAATCCACCGCGACATGCCGTCGCGAGCCCAATCGCACCACCGTCATACCTCAACACCACATACCACGACAACCCACTGTCGCGATCCACCGTGACACGTCGTCGCGACCCCAATCACACCACCGTCATACTTTAACACGTCCTGCGCACCATCCCAGCACCACATACCACGACGACCCACTGCAGCAATCCACTGTGACATGCCGTCGTGACCCCAATCGCACCACTGTCATACCTCAACACCACCTGCGCACCATCCCAACACCACATACCACGACAACCCACTGTCGCGATCCACCGCAACACGCCGTCGCGACCCCAATCGCACCACCATCATACTTCAACACCTCTTGCGCACCATCCCAACACCACATACCACGACGACCCACTGCCACAATCCACCACTTTAAGCCACTGCGACCCCCATCGTACCATTGTCACACCTCAACACCATCTGCGCACCATTGAAACATCACCTACCTCAACAACCCACTGCCCCAAGCCACCACAACCCATTGTAACAATCCATATGTAAATCGACCACAACCCAATTAAGCGGCCCATGAAGATATTCTCTTCACATAATATCTGAACATAGTTGAGATCTTGAAGGATCTTGCAGGTGGAGGTGGTACCATGGTGGCTTGTGGATCCTTAGTAATAGGAAGATTCGTTTGCATTGAGATGGGTGGCATTTCAGAAAATTACATTTGGAGTGATGGGCAATATGATCATTTCTTCCAGATTGTTAAGTTTTCTTGTATTTCGTTAGGTTAAAGGATTTACGTGCCTATTTTTCAAACTTATGGACACACGTGTAATTTCACCCAAACCTCAGGGATATGAGTGTAATTAACCCTAAAAATAATGATCGACTAAACCATAAATCCTAATTAAACTCTAACCCTAAATACAACCCTAGAAAATAGCTAAACCGTAACCCTAATTAAATACAATCGTAAACCCTAACTAAACCCTAGAACCTAACCCTAATCCTAAGCCGTAAACCCTAACTAAACCCTAATTGTTAATTTCACTGGACTTGAATCTCATAGAAAATTGCAATTTCTTGAGTGGTTTAGAAAACGTGTAAGTGTGAAACCAAACTATACTACATATATGGTTATGTGATTAATTAGTATGTTGATATATCCTTAATTTTTTTGTATCTTTAATAATAGGTTCAATCGGTCGACACACCAGTTCACTCCCGCTTGAAAGTATTAGCTCAAGGCCCTAGTAACCAATCATCTTGTCACGGAGGGTTTATCGTCAAGGGGTTTATGTTTAACACAAAAGATGATGACCAAACTAAACAAACTCAAAATAGTGGAGTTTTAGTCAATGGAGACTATTATAATGAGAATTGCTTGAATTTTTATGGAGAGCTTGATGAGATAGTTGATAGTACTAAAATGGTGATATTTTGATAGTACTAAATAGAGGAATTTAAACTAAATTTTTAAATAAATTGCAAACTTTAGAAAAAAAATCTGTTAATATCAAGTGTTATCATTCTAAACAGGTAAATATGTAACGTTAGACTAGTTTTACACTAACTATCAAATTGTAATCTCATTATTTATTATTATTACATTAGTAGAGAAGTGTAGACGCTGTATGTGAGAGTTTCAAATGTGTTCCACCCTAAAGTCACGTTTGGTTATCCATTCTACTATTTCTCACTTTTTATTTATCCCAAATGCTTTTCAGTCTCCTTGCAGATAGAGTAGAATCCATTTTGACGTGTGTGTGTGTCTATATATATATATATATATATATATATATATATATGTGTGTGTGTGTGTGTGTGTGTGTGTGTGTGTGTGCGTGTGCGCGTGCGCGTGCGCGTGCGCGTGCTTCATATATTTGCTGAAATAAAAAGTAAATCTAGTTTTTAACGGTTTAAAATGGTGTATAATAATTAAGTTAATAAACACTTTAATATCTTCAAAAGAAAGAAAGAAATGTGACAAATGCATTTTCTTTTTCGTGCAAGCTGCATTTTTTTTTCAGTTAATGCAGGCTGCATGTTGTTTGATCATGATATGTGTTCTTACACCAAGCAACAAGTACAATGGTACTAATCGGTATTAGAGCGTGTACCGTTTTCAGTAAAATGGTACTAATCGGTATCGGTACAATTTTGGTACCGTCTCAATTTTTGTATCAATAGTATACATATATAATACTCATTAATTAGTGAACTACACACACTCATTCAATCACAGCTCCTTTAGAGCTTGAATTTCCTCCTTTTCCAACTAAACTATTTTTTTCTTCAAGAAGGCCGCTTGTTTCCACATAGTGGCACTAGAAACAAATAGCTTATTCAATTAAATTATCTCCTCCAAAATTACCCTTCATTAGCGAACTCGTATGTGTAGAAGAATAAGTTGCTTGTTCAAGAATAACATCTCTGGGTTCAAAAATAAGTTGTTTGTGTGTGCATCTGCATCAAAAAATGTATAAAATAGTACATCATATAAATGAAAGAATATGATAAAAACTTCCAACCATGAAGCAAATTAAAGTTAGAAGAAAAGTAAAAGCAAATTGAAAATTGTGCAATGAAGATTTAAAACTTATTAAGAGAGATTTTGTAAATTCTTGATTGTTATAAAATAATTTAGAGCGCTTTCTATTTAGTGTTTATGTGGTAATTTACTAAAATTTTCAACAAATTTTTGTAACTTTTATATTTTTTAAGGAACGGGTACAAAATACAATATCCTAACCGGTACGTAGTTGTTGACCGGTATCAACTGTATCAGCCGGTACAACACGTACACAACGGTATTTTAACTGCTACAAAATGTAAAAGGATACCATATTGATAGAAGACAAAAGTGTTGCGTACAGGCCGGTACTGGTAGACGATATTCATAACTATGCATAGGCATTTGTGATCAATGAACTATGTATTCCATATAACAAAAGGTAATGATCCCTTCGATTATGTATTAGTTTAAGAGTTACAATTTATAAAAGTATAACAAAAGGTAATGATCCCTGTGATTCTCTAGTCAGGGGTCAATAGGGTTAATTATTATTATTAAAGAGTAACAAAAGGTAATGATCCTTTTGATTCTCTAGTATCTTTAAGACTTGGAAATAACAAAAGAGTGACAAAAGGTAATGACTGACCCCTTTTGATACACTAGTCAGGTGCCAATAGGGTTAATTTTATTAATTAAAGAGTAACTGAACTCGGCTGTGAGGATTGTGTGGGTGGTATAGTGCATACACTACAAGAAAACAGGCTTTTAGCGACGGGGAAATCCGTCGCTAAAAACCCAAAATCCGTCGCTAAAAGAATTAGCGACGGATTCACCGTCGCTAAAAATCCCTCGTATAAAAGCCCGTCACTAATAGTTTAGCGATGGAATTTTTAAATCCGTCGCTAAATATGTGATTTTTACCGACGGATTTATTTTTCATTAGCGACGGATATTCCGTCGCTAATTATATTTTTAGAATTTTAATTTATTTTCTTTTTTGTCCAATTAGCGACGGATTAAAAATTTAGCGACGGAATATTCCGTCGCTAAATAACTGATTGAAAGGAATACTTTAGCGACAGAAAAATCCGTCGCCAAAAGTCATTTTTTTTTTCAAATTTTTTTTTTATTTTTCAATTACCTAAACCTGTACAGAAATACAATTTTCAATTCTCAACAACAAGGCGCAATAAGCGAAATACAGAAAGAAATATATATAATCAATAATAAAAAATATTTATTATAAAAGAAACTCATACATGTACAAGCCGGGAACCGGAGATAGCCGATTAGGAGAGGGGAGAAGAGTACAAGCCGGGCGCGGGGGGGGGGGGGAAGCTAGGAACGGGCACGGGAAGGGGCTCATCAGCGGTTCCCGAGTCCCGGATCTGGCTCCTGCTGAACCGGGGCCGGGGCGGCTGGTCCAGCAGTGCCCTGCTCCCTCATCATCCGGCACACCACTGTAGCAATGCGCTGGATCTCCTCGTCGTCCAACTGAGGCCGAGGAGCCGGTGTCTGTGGAGGGGCAGCAGGTGGTGAGGACGCTCCTATCACGGCACGAGGAGTCGTGCTAGGCAGGCCGCGTATGCGGCCTTTCGGCCGATTCACGACCTCCGGCGTATCCAGCCATCGCTTCAACCCCCCAGTACTCGCAGCCGTACTAGTGGATGCTGATGGCTGTCCGGACTGCTGCTCGGACCCCCTTAGCTGTTCATACGAGGCCTGCAAAAATAGTGGTTTAACGATATGTTAGGGCATTAATTAACGAAACAGACATTGAGGATAGAAAGAAAAAACATTAACTTAAATAAATTGACTCACATCGATCCGCCGGGCAATATCTGAAATATAGTCGCCCGCCTGGTGCGTCTCGTCCTTGTCCTTCTTCCGCACGTGCGTCTGAGTATAGGTCAGAGTTATGACCTCATCCTCCTCTAGATCCGGGTGCTCGACCGCGTTCATGTGTCGGACAATGTCGTGTGGCACCGACCCCCCCGTGTGCGTCGGATCTCTGTTATGTCTGTTCTCAACCCCGCTCTTACTCTTGGCGTCCCAACCTGGATCCGCAGCCCACCGATCTATCATCTCCCCCCATACACGGTGAGATATCCAATGTGGGGGATATTTCGTCATGTCCGTCATCGGGGCACCCGCGGGCAGCGCCTTCTTCGCCCGGTCCCGTGCATCGTGGAGCCATCGGCGGTAATTCTTGCCGATGTAGGCAAAGAAAGCCTGTTGCCCCAGTACCTGCTGCTCAGGCGTGTCAAACGTGAACCCCTCCTGTAATGCATTCAATAACACAAATTAACAACATAAAGCAAACTGTAATTTAACATTTACTAACGCTGAAAAAAATACTTCACCGTACCAACCACTCCTCCCATAGGGCCTCCCTCGCAGCGGCATCCCAGTCCTTCCAGTACAGGCGTGGCTCGAAGAATCGGCCCTTCACAAGAACGCCGATCTTCGTCCTCGCCATATTCTCCAGGATCCTGCCAAAGAAGTAATTAAATTAATTAATACAGTTCAAATATAAATTAACACCCAAAAATTTTAAACATAAGGCATGAGGTGATATTTTTAGTACTTACAGGCCCTCCTGCGTGAGCGTAACTCTCTGTTTACGCTGGGGGTCGATGCGTACCCCGCGTGTCGGACCACGGCCTCGTCGAGATCCTACAAAACACAGACATTAATACAGTTCAAATATAAGGCTAGCGAAAATGTACGAAACACCGTTATCAACTATACCTGAGGTAGAACCCACGGAAGATGGAGAATGCACGCGCGTGTGGGATAAATCTGCGTCAGGCTGGGGCGACGGCTCGAGCTGGGGCTGCGGCGACGGCTGGGGCGACGGCGATGGCTGGGGCTGGATGTTAGAACACCAGATCTGTATGCACCCGGAGAAACACATGAGAACGTGTACCAAATATCCACGACATAGAACATAAAGCATGAGTCAAAATACTGTTTTATAAAAAATTAGCTTTTCCAAACTGTCCAAAGTGGACATCCAAAGGCTCAGTACAAGGCATTACTTTGTAATGAGTACCTTTGAACGGGAACTAAGGGTTTCTATGCATGCATGTGTTCACAAATTGATAAGATATGCAAGAATCTTTTCGAAATATCAAAACTGCAGAATGATCGTTGCATATGTTATCAATTCCACATTAAATAGAACTCGTTGGCAACGAGTTGAACCATCTCGTTGCCAATGGACTTCTCAAAACAACAATTAATATAAAGAAGGCAGGGTTTGTAAACAACGAGTAATTGAACCATCTCTGGGCAACATGGAGTAATTATGAGATGTACAAGGGCTAATTAGGGCTAACTGGGTTATTAGGGTTAATTACGATTATTAATTATAGCTGATTAGAGTTGATTAGGACTAATTAGGGTTATTTAGTCCTAATTAGGGTTTAATTGTGCTGAGTAGTGATGATTAGTCCTAATTAGGGCTAATTGGGCTTAATTGGGTTATGTTAGGGCTAATTAATGTTAATGAGGGATAGTTTCGGATGATTATAGCTGACTAGGGTTGATTAGGACTAATTAGAGTTATGTAGTCCTAATTAGGGTTTAATTGTGCCGAGTAGTGCTGATTAGTCCTAATTAGGGCTAATTAGGCTTAATTGGGTTATGTTAGGGCTAATTAATGTTAATGAGGGCTAGTTTCGGATAATTATAGCTAATTAGGGTTGATTATGACTAATTAGGGTTTAATTGTGCCGAGTAGTGATGATTAGTCATAATTAGGACTAATTAGGCTTAATTGGGTTATGTTAGAGCTAATTAACGTTAATGAGGGCTAGTTTCGAATAATTATAGCTAATTAGGGTTGATTAAGACTAATTAGGGTTATTTAGTCCTAATTAGAGTTTTGATGGTGCCGAGTAGTGTTGATTAGTCCTAACTAGCGCTAATTAGGCGTAATTGGGTTATGTTAGTGCAAATTATGACTAATTAGGCTAACTAAAATCAATATGCGCATAATTGGGTTCATTTGGGCTAATTTGAGGTAATTACAGCTAATTTAAATTTCATCAGGTTCTTAGGGTTAATTAAAACTAAGTAGGCTCGTTAGAGCTAATTAGGGTTAATTGATTTACTAAAATATTGTTAATCAGGATTAATTAGGGCTAATTATAGCCAGCGCTGGAGCCACGATTAGATTCCAGGGGGTGCATGCTAAAAATGTCGCATTAACCTAACTAACCTAAATTTAATGCACATTCAACAACCTCAATTCCGACACCTCATATAGGGTGTCGATATGGTGTCCGATACGTGTCTGACACCTCTGGACACGTGTCCGACACATACCGACACGTGTCCGACGCCTTTGGACACGTGTCCGACGCCTCTGGACACGTGTCCGACGCCCACCGACACGCACCTCCAGACACATCGGCATACGTTAATTTGTTTTCTAAATGTCGGACACCGTCGATCAGACGTGGTGTCCGTGTCTGCGCTAACTAACAGGTATCTCAATCCAATTGGGTCCCATCCTCCGTCAACAATCTCAATTCTCAATTCTCAAATGCTCAATGCAATAAAAATTAACAAAAATCACACATTCAATCCAATTGGGTCCCATCCTCCGTCAATAATCTCAATATCTCAAATGCTCAATGCACAATTAACAATCTAAAATCATCAATTAACAACCTAAAATCATCAATTAATAATCGCAATTACTTCAAATGCACAGCTAGTAACCTAAAATCATCGATCAATAATCACAATTCTAAAACGCACAATTAACAACCTAAAATTATCAAACAAATGATCAATGTTCAAATGGGAAAAAAATGTTCAAAATTCACATATCCGATGCGCTTGAATTATTTCAATTTAGGGTTCGATTGTATTAGGGCATTCAATTTAGGGTTCAATTAGTTTCATTTAGGGTTCGGTTCGATTAGGACATTCAATTTAAGGTTCAATTACTTCAATTTAGGGTTCAATTAGGGGGTTCTATTGATTCAATTTAGGGTTCAGTTGATTTGAGGCATTAAATTTAGGATTCAATTACTTCAATTTAGGGTTCGGTTCAATTAGGGGGTTCTATTGATTCAATTTAGGGTTCAGTTGATTTGAGGCATTAAATTTAGGGTTCAATTAGTTCAATTTAGGGTTCAGTTGGATTAGGGCATTCAATTTGGGGTTCAATTAGGGTTCGGTTAGATTGGGGCAATCAATTTAGGGTTTAATTAGGGGTTCAATTAGTTTAATTTAGGATTCGATTCAATTAGGGCATTCAATTTAGGGTTCAATTACTTCAATTTAGGGTTCAATTAGGGGGTTCTATTGATTTAATTTAGGGTTCGGTTGATTTGAGGCATTCAATTTAGGGTTCAATTAGTTCAATTTAGGGTTCGGTTGGATTAGGGCATTCAATTTAGGGTTCAATTAGGGTTCGGTTAGATTGGGGCAATCAATTTAGGGTTTAATTAGGGGTTCAATTAGTTTAATTTAGGGTTCGATTCAATTAGGGCATTCAATTTAGGGTTCAATTACTTCAATTTAGGGTTCAATTAGGGGGCTCTATTGATTCAATTTAGGGTTCGGTTGATTTGAGGCATTCAATTTAGGGTTCAATTAGTTCAATTTAGGGTTCGGTTGGATTAGGGCATTCAATTTAGGGTTCAATTAGGGTTCGGTTAGATTGGGGCAATCAATTTAGGGTTTAATTAGGGGTTCAATTAGTTTAATTTAGGGTTCGATTCAATTGGGGTTTAGGGTTTAGGGTTTAGGGTTTAGGGTTTAGGGTTTAGGGTTTAGGGCATAGGGCATTCAATTTAGGGTTCAATTAGTTTAATTTAGGGTTCGATTCGATTAGGACATTCAATTTAGGGTTTAATTAGGGTTCAATTACTTCAATTTAGGGTTCAATTACTTCAATTTAGTGGTCGATTGAATTGGTCAAAATTTGTTGAGATCGTGCATCGTGCCATGGATCTCCGGTACTTGTTATGATGGTCAAAATTTGTTAAGATGGTCAAAATTTGTTGAGATCGTGCCATGGATCTCCGGTACTTGAGACCCTCCTTGTGGAGTAACTCAGTACAGTTATGGACATGATGCTTTAGGCACCAGTCGTTCGATTTTTCTCTTTTGGTCTTTTTAGTTTGTTGCGTCCTCACTGCCATGAAATAGCATTTGCTCTATACTTGCAGTATCCCTTCATTGACATTAACAGATCACTCTAATGGGGATTTAGTCTAACAATTGCTAGGACCATGTTTGAAAATTGAATCCCATTCCAATAAGGGTTTTCTCGTGCACAAACCTTTGATAAGGTGGCACATGCGCACACAGGGAGAGAAACAACACACACATGGAGGTTGGCTCGGTCCTTCTGGTCTAAGGGAAAATTTGTTTCTAGGGAATTAGGAGAAGAGTTCCTAAGAATCCCACACAATGAAAAACCACGAGGACGACCAAGAGGCTACAATCAAAGTACTACCATCACCCAAGCACTCGGTTCAGACAACTTGAGGCAACATACTAAGATATATAACACCTAAACAATATTACATTAACTTTGGGTGCTTGAAAACTGAGATTGTATATCTCGTGCGCTACAATAACTGCTGCCCTAGTAATAGCACTAGATTATGCACCACCAACTAATTATTAACCCAGCCATCATCTCTCTTTTAATGCAATAGCATGCACCACTGTCGCAAGAATGAAAGGCACTGCTTGTAGTAATGATCGAACTAATAGCTAAAAGAAATTAGAACATAGTTGGAAACCAAAATCTGGTCACTCGTGTTTACCGTCTATGTGTTTCAATATGAACACAACACGCTTCTCAATAAGTTTCTATCTGACAAGTACAACATGCTTCTCAGTCTTAAACATCTGACTGCCTCATAGCTTGATTCTCCGTTTCAAAACTGAATATGGGGTTTGCTAAGAATAGAAAATGTTGCTAAGAATCCTACAACATGGGAGATGCTGCTGCACAAAATTCTAGAAGCAAGCTCAGAAGACTTCCACGCTACGTTCACAACAGGAAGGATAATGCAAGAATATGTAGTTGATGTGGATGCTCGAATCATAGAACCACTCAGAAGGCCCAAAATGAACACAATTCCATCATTATTTTCAATAACAAATACCAATCAATCATTTAAGCACCTGATTCATATGACAAGTATTATGCATGTGTATCTCAGTTGCAAGAAATCAACATAGACCCACAGACAAAACCTAATTGCAGAACACTAGAGAGGGTGAAACATAAAAGCCCAGAGCAAACAAACCTTCTTTGCTATAGAACGAAATTCAAGTTTACCAAGCATGAAGAGAACTTATGTTCAAGGCTCACCTTGCAAGGTTTTTTAAGATGGGCGGCGCGACAGTGGTGGCAGCGCGGCAATGGTGGCGGCGCGACAGTGGTGGCAGCGCGGCAGTAGAGGCGGCGCGACAGTGGAGGTGGCGCGGCAGTGGTGGCGGCGCGGCAGTGGTGGCAGCGCGGCAGTGGTGGCGGCGGTCCTTCGGTTTTGAAGATGGGCGGTAGTGGCGGTGGCAGGCTCTATTCCGTCCTGGGCTAGGTTGACAGGGATGGCGACAGAAGGAATATCACCGGTGAGAGAGAGAAGGAGAGAGAGAGAGAGAGAGAGCAACAGGAGAAAGAAAAGAAAGGGGATCTTATCTTTTTAAGTCCTTTACCGACGGAACACACCCGTCGGTTAAAGTCCGTCGGTAAAACCCTACTTTCACCGACGGGTGTTTTTACCGACGGAATTATTCCGTCGTTAAATAGTTTTACCGACGGATTTTTACCGACGGTTATTTCCGTCTCTGAAACGACTTTTAGCGACGGAATTTAGTCCGTCGCTAAAAGTCCGTCGCTAATTCCCTCTTTTCTTGTAGTGATGGTGGAAGAGTGAATAAAAATACTTAGAGCAGATTGATGAGTGAAACTTTTACACTTAGTCGACGCTGGAGCTTCGGTTACCTGGCCCCTTCATGGCTGGAACTTGGACATCATTCATCGGAGCTATTTAAGAATCAGTGAAGTCTTTGTCCTTAGGGTCCGAATCTTAAAAGGGTCCACAATTGAAGTGTTGTGATGTCCAAGTTCCAGCCATGGAGGCGCCCATGTAACCGCCCACAAAACTGGATGGCTGGTGTGCTTGCATAAGCATTATACTATGAATTTGTGTGTTTTCCTGCTTGTGCATTTCGCTTGATATGTAGTCATTCCGCCTAGGTTTTTTTTTATCCAGAATTTGTGTGCGTGCGTGCTTGCCTGCGCATGTTCATTATCATATCTTCGGATTGTTACACAATCTGAATTTTCAAATTTGTTGCTCAGTTCAGCGAAGGCCGGTACAGGATCCTGCGCATGTTGCTAGAAGTAACATTTTTCTCATATAAATTATATTGATATGTTCGACGCTCAATAACCAACTGTCTACATGGTATTGTTGGCTTCAGCTTTGAGTGATATCTCCAAAATCCTTCTATATCTAAGCATCCAACCACTTAGTAACGCATTGTTGGCTCCGGCTATTAGATATACAACATTGTTCACCGACCCTTTAAACCTGTCTTGAGGCCTTCAACAACGGCCAAAGTTACTCCCCTGTCCGTCGACCCTTTCAACTCATCTTAGGGGCTCTAGGAATGGAAAGTTTCAGTTCCAGTTCCATATCCAGTTCCAGTTCTGGCTTCAATCTTCAGTATCCCTAGCTAGACGACCAATTGTTGTTGTCATTGGCTTCGACTGCTAGGGATAAGTCTTTATGGCTAAGCGATCAATCGCCGTTATTATTGGCTCCGATTTCTAGATATGCTATTCTCATTTGCCTAAGCGACCAATCGTCACTACTATTGGCTCTGGCTCTTAGGCAGTGAGTTTTCCAACTCCTGATCCAAGCTCGGTTCCGTTTTCAGTTTCAGTTCCAGACTTTGTATTGTTAGACGGCTAATTGTTGTTACTGTTGGCTCCGGCTTCTGAGGATACGCCTATTGTTCGATGTTGAAACGTTGTTACTCTTAGCTCCGACTTTGAACAATTTGTATCTTTTTCCGAACAACGTTGGTCTGATTCCTCTTTTGAGGATACGTAGGAAGCTCTACGAAGGTCCGACCTCATATCCTTATCACGGTTCTCGAGTCTGTTCAGTCTTGTGGTCTTTTTTATGTTTCCTTATAAAAATGTGTTGTTTTTCGTTGATATTCGTCCACGCGCGAGCTCCCTCACCAAAGGGCTATGTAGACAACCATTTTTGTAGTTATTTTTAATTAAATAAACTGGCTTTATTGTTAATTAGAGTTTATTATTAAGCCTAGGCCTAGTAATAATTGATTGAGTCTAGTCTAGTTCAATTGTCTAAGTCCAGTTCAACAGTCCATTGTCCAAGTCCAGTAGTCTTGTCCGGTCCAATCTTGTCCAATAGTCTAGTTAGTGAATTGGTGCAATCTAATTGTTCAATCCAATTGTCCAGTCTTGTATAGTGGTCCAGTTAGTGAATTGGTGCAATCTAATTGTTCAATCCAATTGTCTAGTCTTGTGTAGTGGTTCAGTTAGTGAAATGGTCAGTCCAGTCCAATGTTTAAATTTAATTTATTTAGTTTGTCTAGATAATTTGTGGAAGATAATATGTGAATTATCTTTGATGAAAAGATTAAATCAATCAATTAGATGGTTAAAGATGAAAAAATATCAAATTTGGTAAATCCTATCTGCCAAATCAGAGATAATTTCTTAATTGAGAGTCAGATAATGCCTCACAATTCAGAAAAAAAATATTTTTTAAATTACGAGATGAACCAATCGGTTTTCCACTAATCACCCAGTTGATTGACTTTTGTCAATTTGTGATTTTATCACATATACCGACTTATCTCTAGACTTGCAGATTGGCGCAGCCAGTCTTATAAGATTCAATGACCCCGAGCTATATCTCGAGAATATTAGCCATTCATACTAACTTTAAAGTCCTACTATTCTTCACATCGTGGATCATGCGGAGAGCATCCTTGAGTATGTGTGACATGATACTTCAAGAGGTATCTTTATTAGCTTTTTAGTGTAGAAATCACTTTAGAGTTGTCTCCCCATCCCGTAGTCACATTTTCATCACAAAATCAAAACGAGTCTTTTTCATTTGTTTAAGTCTAGGATCAAAATATAGACTACTTTCCGTATGACCAGAGTCGAAGAACGACGGTTTTGGGCTTAGTCCGACTGGATACGTAGGCAATTTGATCCCTGATGTCGAGTTCAAGCCATAAAAACTATAAAAATCAACTTAGGCCGGTGTTTATTGCATTTTACATGTTTTAAAGGGCAACAATCAATAAAAATGAAGTAGAGACCGAAAGGACGTGCCGAGTGCCTAACACCTTCTCGTTGCATAATTTAGTCTCCAAACCTATCTCCTGATTTTTGATAGACTAGTTGTCCCTTTTGGGCACTTTAAAGTCATTTCTAGGGTTTTTTTTTCTAATTAAATAAGATGGGGACTCTACAAAATTCTTTTCGCCAAGGGATTTTTTTCGAGACGGTTCACTACAAATACAATTTCTTCTTTTTTTTGTAACTAATATAATATTCTTGGTTGTCATAAAGAGGTTTTTAATGGCATTCGTCGCCAGGTGCCCATTCAATGACTCTATCATCAATTGCTTTCAACCTACTTTTTTGTATTATTTAGCTAGTAAGTGTAACAACACCAAACCTTTTGTGAGATTTATTTTACAAACATCGGCTATATTATTCCTTTAAAAGTTTCTAACGACTCATTTTATATGATTTGGACGCTATTATAGACTTAATCTTTGCCCTCTTGCCAAAGAAAGAGCGTTTACTTTGTCGTTAAGCATGTAATAGTAATACCAATATAATCCCATATACACCCAAATTGCGGCTCTTTCGTTCTATCACCCGTAGTTTTTTATTTTTTTGTTTGATTACACCCAAACCTGCAATGAAAAACAATAGTATGAACTTTTACGCTTTACTTTAACTATATTAATTACAAGTTAATAGAAAGCCTTCACTTGTGCTTTCGTGTTGTTAATTTCAGTCTGTAATTGTTAGAAGAGAATTGTATCTGAAAAAAGTATATAAAATGATTCTTAAAGCTTATATAACAATAAGAACAAATCAAAAAGCACACTAGAATGGGCGGTACGCAAAAGACCCCACAAAGGCCTAAATAGCATAACTTCATGGCTACGAGCTGGTGGCGTTGACCTAAATTTAATAAGAAATTAAGGATTTAATAATTAAGGATTTGATAACAGTACGTTATTTTAGTCTGTGATGGTTCCACTTGGTGTAATGTAGTCTTTTGACTAGAAATGTGACAAGTTTATTAAGTTAAAATGGAGGAGAGTAAGCTTTTCAGCGCCTTCAGGGTCAAACTAATTACATTGGGAAAATTATGTTTTGTGGGGTTTTGGAAATAAAACTTAGTAGAGGGTGGGATTGTTTTGAAAAGTTATGAAAAAAGTGGGGTGAATTTTCAAATTTTCTAAACAAGGGGTAGACTTAGAAAAAAATGGGTTTTTTGAAATCTTAGAATTTGGTCTTCCCAAATTACCCCTGCCTCCAAAGTCGTTGACTCCTGTTCTTATACAAGTCATTTTCTGCATGCAAGTACGGCTCTGCGAAGATGCTTGTCAGTTTGTGCAGATAATCAACTCGATTCTTCTCTTCCAACTGATGCAAAACTAAATTTACCAAACATTGATATGAAATCATTTCTTAATCACTCAAGGTGTTTTTTGTCTTTCAGGCTAACCCACAATTTGTTTGGAACAGATCTACTGGAGGAGGAGCTTATTGAGAATAAGGTTTGAACCAAAATGTTGATTTTGTTTGACATGAGTATTATTGGGTTGGTACTCTTACGGTACTTTTCCTCTTTTGTAGCAAATGAATTTAGATAGTATTATTTACTAAGTGCAGAAGCAATCCTAAATGTTTGTCAAATATATTGTACAGTTACTTATGTGGACATATGAGATACTAAAAGCTATATTTAGTAGAAAAATGTCTGATATCATTTTTTCGTTATCCCATCAGTTGGCTAAGTAGAGGCACTTGCGCCTTAAATAAACTCATCAATTTGCTACATTCGGAGGACACTAAAATAAGATAGTTCTTCTTTTACATCATCTATGACGGACAACTATTCTTTTAAGGGTTCGAACGTAATGAGACATGGGATATAAGTCACATACTTGTGCATTCCAAGCAATCCAGAATACTACTACAACAATCTTTTGGTAAAGAAAAAAAAAAGTAACAGATCGGCTCTAGATACGCCACATGAAGACATAAGGATGGAAACTATTGAAAAAGCTTGGAACTATTTAAATCCCATACGTATGGAATGGCATCTGCAAAAAAGAGGACTGAAAACCTCCAAAATCCAACATTTGTTCGGTTTGAATAAAGTTAGCATCATCTCCTTCTAGGTTTGCTCCTCTTCTCCACATTCTTGTACCTAAAACAAACCATACAGTCATATAAATGATTTCATATAGCCAAGTCAAAAGTAATAAAGAGTGACGAACAATCCTCACTTATGTACCTAAATGTCATGTACACCTCCTTAAAATTAATGTGATTGTGGCAAGTACACTTTTCCGCTTCAGCTGTCAAGTCTGAAAGCTTAACTCTTGGTTAAAGGAAGCAACATTTTTTTTTTTTTTTGGACAGGAAATTTTATTAAAATTATCTTTAATCACCAACTAATGAACATGTATGGAGACACATGCGCGTGCACACACACACGCACACACACGTAACCACTCACATAGGAAAAGGATATTTCCTTGTAACAAAGGCATAATTAATGAACCTATCAAGTTGTATTAAGAAACATATGGCATATGAGATACACCTTATATTTGAATGAACAAGTGTCAGATCAGAAACTGAACAATTTATTTGACAAACATTTAAGATTGCTTCTGCAGTTAGTAAATAATAATAGTATCTAAATTCATTAGCTACGGAAGAGGAAAAGTACTATAAGAGAACCAATCCTGCCAAACAATAGCAACATTTTGGTTCAAACCTTATTCTCAATAAGCTTCTCCAATAGATTTATGTTCCAAACAAATCGTGGGTCAGCCTGGAAAACAAAACAACACCTTGAGTTATTCAGAAATTATTACATACCAATGTTTGACAAATTTAGTATTGCATTAGTTGGAAGAGAAGAAAAGACTTGCAAATCTGCATAAACTAACAAGCATCTTCGCATAACCGTACTTGCATTCTTACAGAAAACGACTTGTATCAGATCATGGGTCAACGATTTTGGGGGCAGGTGTAGAAGACCAAATTAAAGGATTTCAAAAAATCCATTTTTTTTTAAGTCTACCCCTTGTTCAAAATTTTTAAAAAGTCACCCCACTTTTTCACAACTTTTCAAAAGAAACCCACCTTCCACTAAATTTTATTTCCAAAACATAATTTTTCCATACTCTAACTCAGGGGTCAATAGCATTAATTATTATTAATAATAAAAGAGTAACTGAATTCCGCTTCAAGGATTGTGGGTAGTAAAGTACATGGTGGAGTGAATAAAAAATAATTTGCCCAAGAATAAGAAATTATGGGCCACGAAAGTAGCCACTTTTGAGAACCCAAAAGCACTTTCTTTCTTTCCAATTTTTTACTGAGACACCTCCTTGTTTTTATTTGAAGTTAGGGGTCAAAATAGTTAATTAATAAAAGAGTAACTGAGCTTGGCTCTGAGGATTGTGGGTGGTATACTGCATGGTGGGGAAGTTATTAAAAAGGCTTGGTGCAAATTGATGCATGTGTTGAAAATTTGATGGAATCGGAATCACAAATAAAGATTTTAAAGCGTGTAATCGCTGTCTTTAAGGCTTTATTTGTCCCCACTCGAAAACGAGTTTGCTGATGTGTTAATGACAAATAATCCTCCAGGATACAAAACAGTAGTCTTTTGGGAACCTGTAAACAGCAAATTAAAAAATTCCCTTTGGAATTCTCTTTGAAACTATGTACTGCTTTGGCCATAGTAATTTTGCAGAAAGAAAAGAGATTTTGATTGCCGTAAGTATTCTGAAAGAACACAAAAAAACCGTGTATTTATAAAAAAAAACCTGAAAGGGTGTGTTTGAATAGACCATGTATTCACAAAAAACAACTGTTGGAATAAAACAGTTATAACAGTTAAAATAAATAACTGTCAGAATTTTTTTGAAATAAATTAAAATTTGAATTTAAATAAATCACACCTTTTTAGTAAAACTGTTATTAAAAAATATAAAATATTTTTCAAAAATAAATCACATTTTTCGAGAACGCGGCAAGTGTGCTAAGTGCGCTTAAACTCCCGCACCCGCACGCCGGTAGCATAGAGACTAGCATACTCTAGTTTTACCACTAAGTATATTGTAAAAGCACTTTTCCACTTATAAAAACCCATTTCCAAGTAATGTGGGACAAAAGAGTTTGTGCTTGTTTTCAAACAACACACAAACCCAACAATCCCCTACTTATTTTAAAACAGCAAATGATTTAAAAAAATAACTATAGCCAAAACATACGAGAAACTAATATGCATACGTAAAGGTATCTTTTGAATTAAACCTTTCGTTAGTGCAAATAACTCAAAGTTCTAGAAGAGTTACTAGTGGCCTTAGCTCTAAACTAGCTACTCTTTATTATACAGGAGCTATTGCATACTTACAAATTTCTTGCTTCGACGAGAAATTCTTAGTCAACTTAGCACTATTATGGCCCTATGTACTATATCATGTTTCATGAACTCTCTAGAAAGTAGATCCAAACTTTCTTAAGAGGCGGCACCACTTCTAAGTTCATATAGGTAAAGTTATGATATGTATTTCCGTTACTAGAACACATTACTAAATAGTCTCATACTTCATTAAGAGAAAACTCTCAACCTCCAAATCATAACGGACAACACTGAATACTTAATATTAGTAGGCTCACCATTATCAGTACTACCAATCATACATCAGTAACTTGTTTTTACTCTTTAAACCTTATGACTAGTCATTTCCTAGTGTTAGCTCAGAATACCATTACTGGTGATTAATTCAATAGGTTTCGGCCCATCTCATAAGATGTCATTCTTACTAGCTCTCTTGACAAAGCTTTGGTAAGAGGATCTGCCATGTTTTGCTTGACATCACATAGACATTAATTGTTAGAACACCCTCTTGTATCAATTCTCTTACAAATTCATGTTTTAGACTTATATGTCTAGACTTACCGTTATAAGTACTACTATATGCCCTCGATAAAGTGGCTTCGCTGTCTAACAACAAGTTTCTAATCCATTCTGCTTCCTTACCACAGTACAAGGAAAATGCTCTACGCCGGCGGCCGCATAACGCCGTGAGAAGTGAAAAAACCGCCGCTATAGGCTTACACTGCGCTACAGAACCGCTGCCTTTTCTCGCGTTTCGGTAGACTTATGCCGGCGCATAAAGGGGTCTATACCAGCGGTCGGCCGTCTCTAAAAGCGTTCCCCTATCCATCTTCTAATGTTACCAATAGCAGCGGTCTAAACATAGGCCAGCGACGACGGGCGCCGACATAGGTAAATTTTTTATTTATTTGGATTAAATAGCAAAGCCAACATTAAGAAACCGCCACGGTAGGTATCATTTTTATTTTATTAATTTGCTGAATAATTGGACCTTTGTCAACGGTCCCAAGCGTCGTTATAGGTTTCGTTTTGCATTTGTTTTCTTCGAATGTATGGACTTGTGCCGGCATGTATGACCGCCGACATAGGCTTGTTTTAGAATTTTTTTTAAAAAATAATTCACTTATGCCAGCGGTACTTACCACCTCCAAAAGTTATCACCTTTGCTAGACATTGCCGACTTTGCCAACTGCCTGTATAAAGATCTCATTCGTTTCTTACATTGTTTTTCTCATACCATATAACTAGTAAAAATCAAATGCAAGTTAAATCAAAATTAGGACTTGATTGGTCACAAAACAACCACAATCTATTCAAATCCAGAACAATAACACATGTTTGTCTAGAAAGAAGAAGCAGATGACTTTTTACGAGTTTGTACAAAACCTAGTAAATCCTCATGCACATTTCCAATTCAACCCGGCAACCGCTCATGCACATGATCAACATTAACCACCAACATCGAGATTAATCCATTTCCATTCACCTTGGCAACAACCTGATACATATGTAACACATGTTAAACATAGAATAAGAAAGGAATAATACATATACTAGTCTCTTTGCACTTCAAATATGTTCAACAAAGAATATGTTCACATATTAAATAGGCAACAAATTAAAACCCAACCAATAATCAATTTGGATACCTCTTCATCCCAAGTCATAAGCTTGAATACGCACTAACCCAACTTTCTTGTTATACACATCTTTACTTAATTGGTTATCGTATGTTTTACATTTTTCAAGTTGTGATTATCATTGTCTAGACAAGTCGTTCAAGACTGTTCTTAACTTTCCAAATAAATTCAACAAATGCACGAGAAAGCGATTCACATAAACGAAGTGAAATAGCAACGTAAAGAAGTGAAATAGCAAAAACAATGGTAAGTTTTGAGCTTAATTATTGTATGCGATTCATACTATTTCACCTAGGCTATATGACACCTACGCTATATGACTCAGGGGTTAACACTGTCTTTTCGCATCTTTTCTCAATCCAGCTTTTTTTTTTCCAGCTTCTCTCCCTTTTGTCCCCCCCAAACCCTTCTACCTTTCCTGCTTTATATCTTCTTCTCCAAAGTCCAAACAAAGAAGGAATGTGGCCACCACCCTTCATTCCAATTCAATCTACCCTTTCCAAGGCAAAATACAGAGTCCAGAACACTAGATTAGGCCTGAACACAAGCATGGAAGGCTGTGCAACTTTGAAGCCTCGAAAGGTTACTAGGCCATTCATGTATTTATTTAAATGCAATTGGGAGAGGATAACACTGTGGCAAAAGGTTAAGCATGACACAACTCATGCTAAGTCCTTCATTTGTTTCCTACTGAAACAAATCTGAGAAGAAGAGATGCGCACATCTTCCAACTCTCAATATTTATGAAAAAAGCACCCCCACCACCGCACAACCCCTACCACCTACATAGCCAACTCACACACCGCATAACACCCACGCCACCACAAACATCTAGTAAAGTTTGAGGGAGTATATCCCAGGCTTTAAGGTAAGCTGAATCAACGAATTGCAGAATCAAGAAGATAAAAACTACTATATAAGAGACTCAAGAATGTTGTAACACAATGTCTTATTATCGAAATTCGAGAATATATCTACTTAACCTTGGTGTTAATATTGATTATGCATGAATGTTTTGTTGTCATGCTAAAGCCAATTAACTAAACAATAGCTGCATTCAAGCCAAATGCATTAATAGTAACTACAGATTTTAAATCTAAAGCTTATGCCTTCAAATTTCTCAATGGAAAAAATAGCAACCACTTTTAACAACTCAGCTGGCCGTTCACCATTAGCCCACAAGGAATTTGTACCCAAGCTCTAGGATTGACTACACTTCATTAAAGAAGGCATCTCCAAAAGCAAAATACAATAAACATGTCTTAGAAGTTAGACCCAACCTAATACAGAGTTCAAAACTTTCACATGGATGTATGTTATGAGAACCCAACAATTTAAGTAGCTTTAATATATCCCTTAACAGTTACACATGAAAGCTATCTTCTTAGCAAAAAAAGAACTGCAAAGTAACAGAGAAGTTTACTGATTAATGTAGCAGCAGGGGTGTAAGTCCTTCCTGAAGTGGCATGTTCTTATTTTGGCAAATGACAGCTTGGGCTTCACATGTATGCTATTTTGTTGGTTTCTCTAGGACAACAAAGTCCCTCTCAGCAAAATCATATGGTGACTATGGAATGTGTACAAGGAAAGCAAGAACACTAGTATGATAGACTACAATGAGGCTAGTATTTATCAAATTAACTACCAAATAAACATAAATGAGAACATGGGAATGATAAAAATGAAGCTTCTATGGCAAATTCATTGGCAAGAAAGATTGCAATGAAAAGTTACGGCTACTTGGGTGAAACAACAAGACATGAGAGATGATATATTTCAATGCTGGTACCTATTAATTAAGTCTGATTTCTCAAAAAAAATATCTCAAAGTTTCACAAGGGGACTATCATAACTCTATATATAACTGTCCAAACCATTGCAAACTACTGAATCCACGACAACAATCAGGATCCAACTACCTGGAGTAATATCTCAATTTTAACTACCTGGATATTCATATTATAGATTAGCATCCACAAACTACAAATTTGCATGTGTAATAGTCAAAAACAAAAAGCTTAGCATGGAAAAAGAATGAATTTTATAAACAAAATGCCAAAGTCTTACCTCTTCTGAGTTAGAACTTTCAGCCAAAGTGTTGTGACGCTCCAAAAGAGAGTGGTGCCGCCGGTGATGACTCCAAAAGACCCAGATGTATGAAATTTGGAATCAGCAATTGCAAAATATTCTAAACATCATAGAAACAATCAATTGTACATCAATTGTTGCTTGGGTGAAAGAAATAGATACCTGATTAGATGGAACCCCAAAGTGAGTTCAATCCGAAAGCAAATTGAAGAATCCTTTTAGAGAAGCGTTGGGAATTCATCTGGAAAGGAGAGGAAAAATTCAGCAAAGGGGAGGGATTAATGGAGAATGGAGAATGGACAATGGACAAGAGAGAGGAAGGAGAAGAGAGAGAGAGAGTTGAACCTGAAGATGTGTCGTGTGAGAGACTGAGAGATGAACCAGAGAGTCGTGCGTTTAGTGCATTTAAAAAAAAGGAAGAAAAATCGAATAAAACCAGCATTTTTCTATGCCAACGGTTAGTGAGTCGGCTAAAACAATTAGACCGCTGGCATAGAACATGTTTTGGCTCTCAATTTTGGCGCTCGTACTTTGGGGTGTAAATTTGACCTACGGCAATGCCAGAAATGCGAGCGCCAGCTTAAAGCGTCGATTTAGAACCTACAACAACGGTTATCATGAAGGCGTCGTCGTAGTCCAGATACCACAACGCCTTTGTGTGGCCGCCGGCATAGAGCGCCGCGACAGAACACTTTTTTTGTAGTGCCACTTGCTGCAAAAGCAATAAATTTGGATTCCATAGTGTGATGAGATATGCATGCCTGTTTCTTGCTTGCCCAAGACACTGTTCCTCCTGCGAGGGTAAATACCCAATCAGAAATAGACTTATTATCTCTCACACTCGTTATCCAACTTGTATGAGTGTATCCTTCTAATACAACTGGGTAATCATTGTAGAACAAAACGAATCCCATGGTTCCCTTACGGTAACAGAGGATTCGGCCAATAGCCTTCCAATGTTCTACACTAGGGTTACTAGTAAATCTACTAAGTTTACAAACAAAGAAAGCAATATCCGGTCTTGTGCAATGCATAGCATACATTAAACTACCAATAGCACTAGCATATTCTAGTTCCGCTACCGCTCTACCATTATTGTTTGCTAATTTCATATTTAAGAGTACTAGACTCTTTAAATCTAAGATGTTCAAACTTAGTCAATATTTTCTCAACGTAATGAGTTTGACTCAAAGCATAACCCCTACTATGCTTCTTTACTTTTATTCCTAAGATAGTATTTACCTCACTCAAATCTTTCATTTTAAATACGGAAGAAATATACTCTTTGGTCTCATTTATCCCAACCATATTAGTTCCAAAAATTAGCATGTCATCAACATACAAGCAAATTATCACGTCATAGTTAGTAGTGAATTTAGAATAAATACACATGTGTGCACTGTTGTACTTGAAACCGAAAGATAGTATAACTGAATCAAATTTCTCATGCCATTGCTTTGGTGCTTGTTTAAGCCCATACAATGATTTAACTAACTTCCATATCTTCTTTTCATTTCCATGTATGACAAATCCTTCGGGTTGCTCCATGTAGACTTCTTCATTCAAGTCCCCATTCAGAAGGGAGTCTTAACACTCATTTGATGAACATAAAGATGGTGAATGGATGCTAAAACCATGAGAATTCTGATTGAAGTTATATGAGCAACTAATGCATAGGTATAAAAAAAAATCAATTCCATCTTTTTGTCCAAACCCTTTGGCTACTAATCTAGCCTTAAAGGCTTGAACATAACCATCAGAATTGCATTTTCTTCTAAAAACCCACTTACACCTTATGAATTTGGAACTTGGGTAAATCAACTAGTACCCATGTGTTATTAGACATAATTGAGTCTATTTCATCGTCAATTGCTTCCTTCCAAAAGGATGTGTCCCTTGACGACATAGCCTCACTAAATGACTGAGGATCATCTTTCAATATTTAAAAAATTAGGGTACTTGTTAATTACGTTATTATTTCTATTACCTATAACAAGAAACACAATACTTTGAGAAGAACTAAAATCTTAATTTAATTCCTTCTCTTTAATTGCTCTAGTGCTTCTTCTAGGTTATGTTGGCTGAATTTTAGAATCAATAAGTTGATCCCTTTGTTGCCTTTCCAATCCTAAAGGTTCATTTGGACCATTTCCTTTAAAATCATCATTTATGAATTCATAATCAGTAGAAAACTTATTTTCAAATAATTCTACATCTCGAGATTCTACTATCACGTTAAACTCCAAATCAAGAAGTCTATAGGGTTTGCTATTTTTAGCATATCCAACAAATACACCTCTAATAGCCCTTGATCCAAGCTAGTCCTTTGGGATCTGGAACTCTATATTATGCTAAACACACACTTTTACATATGAAAGGTTAGGTTTTCTACCTTTCCACAATTCACAAGGGCTCACGTTATTCCTTTTGGAAGGCACCCTACTATGAATGTAACATGCAGTGAGTAAAGCTTCCCCCCACAAGTTTAGAGGTAGTTTAGCATTTACTATCATGCAATTAACCATTTTCCCTAAAGAACGTTCTTTTCTTTCGGCCAGGCCATTTTGTTGAGGTGTATAGGGTGTAGAATTTTCATGAATCAAGCCATGTTCCTTACTGAAATCTATAAAATCATTTAGAAAATACTCCCAACCTCTGTCAGAACGTAGGATCTTAATTTTCTTCTCAAGTTGATTTTCGACTTCTGCCTTATATTTCTTGAACATAGCAAATGCTTCATCCTTAGACCTTAGTAGGTAAACATATAAGCACCTATTGTAGTCATCAACAAAGATTATTGAATACATTTTTCCTCCGCGAGTTAGCACCCCATTTAATTCGCATCTATTAGAATGTACTAAATCTAAAATTTTAGAATCTCTTTTAACCCCAGGAAAAGGTTTCTTAACGATTTTAGATTTAGTACATACTTCGCATTTATCCAAAGTATCATTAATATCTATCAAGTCCAATTTCTTCATGTTCTTTAAAGAACCAAAATTCAAGTGAGCCAATCGACTATGCCATAAGGAAGAGACTCAACAATATAAGCAGAACTAGTAGTTTTATTAATGCTTAACTTGAACATTCCATCACTAGAGTACCCATTTCCCACAAAGCTACCATTCTTTGACAAGATAACCTTGTCAGATTCAAAAGCTACCCGAGATCCCCTTTTACAAAGCAAATCAACAGAAACTAGGTTCTTCCTAATTTCAGGTACATAGAGAACATTCAAAAGACTAAGTTTCCTCTCGGATGTGAAGTCGATTTCCATAATTCCCGCCGGAAACTTTAGCACAAGTATGGTTTCCCATTTGCACCTCTTGGCCATAAGTCACTTCTTCATATGTTTTAAAGATAAACTTGTCTTTGCAAAAGTGAACTGTAGCACCAGAATCAAACCACCATTCAGATTTCTCCATTGCCATGTTAACTTCAGAAATCATAGCAATGACATTGTCTTCCACCATGTTTGCCTTTCCATTGGATTTTCCTTTTCGGTGTCTGCACTGCTTAGCGTAATGACCCTTTTTCCCGCAAACATAGTAGCTTCCTTTCTTCACCATCTTGGTTAGCTTTCTTCTTATATTGTTCATCATTCTTCCTTACTTACAAGGCCGAATTTATTAGAATGCGATCCGCTTCCATCCACATAGTACAAATTGGACTCAATTGGAACATTAACCTTATTTTCACGTTTACATGACTCCTCTTCAATGCGAAGGTTTTCTGAAACTGTTCCAAAGTAAAGTCCTCTGACTTGTGCAGCAACTTCTTCCAATAATCCTTCCAAGAAAGGGGCAATTTCACAATTATAACCCACTTGAAAAGATTCTGGAAGGTTAATCTTAAGGGCTCGAATCTTGTTGACAATCATTTATATTGCAGGACTTGTTCTAACACAAGCTTATCATCAACCATAAGAAAATCAAAGTACTGAGCAATGAGGTGTTTATTCGTATCTTCCTCCTCAGCCTTATATTTATAATCAAATGCGCTTCAAATATCACGAGCATATTTGATTTTGGTGAATAAATCATATAGACGGTCAGACAGCACATTCAAAATATGTCAACAGCACAAATGTTCATCTTCTTCGCGTTTCTTCCTCTCCTTCTTAACACTCTCAAATTCTTTGGCATCGGATGGAACACCTTCTGCAGAAGTCCTTGGTTCCTCTGGTGGTGGCGGTAAGTCAGGATCCAAAATGTAAGAAATCCTCAACGCAGTGAGGAGAAACATCATCATGTCCTTCCACTGAGTATAGTTGTTGCCATCAAAACAATCCACTTTCACCAAGTCTTGATTCATCATTTTGACTGACTCTGAATTCATTGAAGTAGAACAATTAAAGCCTTAAACTTGTCAAAAATTTGATGGGATCGAAATCACAAATAAAGACCTTGAGGCACGTAATCGTTGTCTTTAAGGCTTTATTTGTCCCCACTTGAAAACGAGTTTGTTGATGGGTTAACGACAAATAATCCTTCAGGATACAACAAAGTCTTTTGGGAATCTACAAGCAGCAAATTCGAAAATTCCACTTGAAATTCTCTTTTAAACAATGTACGGTTTTGGCTATAGTAATTTTACAGAAAGAAAAGAGATTTTGATTGCAGGTAAGTGTTCTGAAAGAACACAAAAGACCTAGTATTTATAAAAAAAAACAAAAAAACCCTGAAATTGTGTGTTGGAACAAGCACAACTGTTGGAATAAAACAATTGTAACAGTCAAAATTAATAAATAACTGCCAGAAATTTATTTGAAATAAATTAATTTTGAATTTAAATAAGTCACACATTTTCAATAAAACTATTTTTCGAAAATATAAAATAATTTCCAAAAGTAAGTCACGTTTTTTGAGAACACGTGCTAAGTGCTAAAAGCTAAGTGCGCCTAAAATGTGCCTAAACTCTCGCACCTACATGCGGGTAGCACAGAGACTAGCACACTCTTCTTACTACCAAGTACATTGAAAAAGCACTTTTACCACTTATAAATATTTTTCAAAACCCATTTCCAAGTAATGTGGGACAAAAGAGTTTGTGCTTGCTTTCAAACAACACACAAACCCAACAGTCTGGAACTTTTATGCTTAGTGGACGCTCAAGCTTCGATTACTTGGGCCACTCCATAACAGGAAATTCATGGGAGCTTTATGAGAATCGATGAATTCCCACCGTACAAGTGAAAGACAATCATATAAAGAGACAATTTCCGTTCTTGACAAGCTGCATATTAATCTTACAGCTCCCACCATGCAAGAAAATAGTAAATAAATATGAAATGACCTATATTTATCTAAAATTTGAAGGGTACGAGCGACTAAAATTTTTTAGAGACGGGAAGGTTTTATTGTACGTCCATTTGACATCTTTAATTCACAAATGAGATTAAAAATGATGCTACCGTACTGCACACTAAGGTAGCGTTTGACAACTTTTTTTTTTTTTTTTTCCAGTTTTGTAAACTGGAGAAAGAAAACTCGTTTGATAGACAATCCTTGTTTTTTCCCTCCAATTTTGAAAATTAATTTTTAAAACATGACTGTTTTTTAAATCTCCATTTTGGAGTTTTGGTTTTTATTTTGTCGTCCACCCTTCAAGCCTCACTAAGAGCAATTTGAAAACCTTTTCTCCAAAACCCATTTCACATTTTATCACTCCCACCAGTATTCTATATCACCCACCATAAAATGATTCCGTCACCACAGCAATGCCGTCGCCGCCCATATCTGCCACACAATCGCCACCATATTGCCCTTGATCTCAACCTACCGTTGCCACCCCACTAATATCACCACCCCACCACCGTTGCCATTCACAACCTTGTCCAACTACTGCCACCGCAACCAACTTATAGATATACCGAATCGCCATTGTTGCAATCACCACCAACTTCACTAATATCCCGCCCCATCACTGCCACCTCACCTACAGTTGTGCCCCTTCCTTGCAGCAAATGGTCGTAGATCTGTTCTACACATCGCCAAATGAATCACACAGAGACAATGTCGAACATCCTTGGATCTCGGATTGGTGGATGTGACCGGTGCCAAAAGTGTCACATCTCTGTCCTGCCATCACTAACGCACAGATATATGCCCCCGTCGTCGCCACTATACCTACAGATCTGTGTCGCCGCCGTCGTAGCAGTTGTGCAATGGGTTTCTTGATGTTCCGGCTTGGTGATGCGAAAGGTTTTCTGATGGTGGTGGTGTTGGGATTTGATATGGGGGAAGCGGTGGGGGTGTGTTGTGATTCAACCTTTGTGATATGATAAGGGTGGGTGGTGGAGGTATTGACCGGCAGTGGTGGTTCGATCATGGTTTCTACTGAAAATTAATTTTTGAAAGGAAAAAAAGAATGAAGTAGAAAACTCAAGAAAAAAAAAAAAAATTTGCCAAACACGTTGTGGTTTTTAGAAAAACTAAAAACCAAAAGAGGGTTTTGTTTTTTTTTTTTGTTTTTTGTAAACTGAGAACTAAAAACCACAATGGTTTCAAACAGACTCTAAGTGTGCCCCTCTGCGTTTCTGAGATTATGTTAGTAGTTAAACATGTCAAGTTGCTGTATAAATAGGTACAGGTAAACATTGGAAAAAGAAAAAGTCAGGGTGCTACAATATCAAGAATAATTTGCTAAGGATATCTGAAACAATCTAGAAGATGAAAGCAAAACCTTAGAAGAATGAATTAATGGAAAAAGAACCAATGGCATAGAATGGTACCCTCAGAGCTACTGAAGGAACAAAATCCTTCATACGCTTATTGCGTTACTTTAATTTACCAATGACACCATAGTGGTGCTCTAGGCTGATAGAAACAGAAATCATATGCTATCCCTATCAAACCATCCTCTAAATAACACTAGATAACTTCAATTACCTATCTAGAGGGATGTGAAACGTAATCTCTCTTTTTTTATTTCCAAAGTACGCATTCATCAAACATGTAGTGGGTAGGTGCACGAGGACAAGTATGAGACAGTAAAACTGAGGAATTCAAGAAGAGAATAAGTATATGACACAATCAGATCGAGGAATTGAAAAACATAGGATTAGAAGAGCTAAAAAATTGAAAGACTTACAAAGATTAGTGCATGGAAATAGAGGAAGAGGACACTCTTTGATTAAGAGTTTCGTAAGCACCAACGATACCATCCAGATTAGTGATCCTACAACACGAAAAGTAAATCAATACTCTTGCACCGATTGACATTCATCTCTGTATTTCAGCGTGCCATATGTCGACCGTCTTCCTCTGTTTTCCATCTTCCTCTCCTTGTTTCTATCTCCCATAGAGTAATCCGGAGATGGAAGTTATTTGACAAGGAAAAACTGCCCGACAGCATTTCATCATTCATGTTTGGGTTCATCAGCTTCGTGAGGGAAAAAAGGAGGGATGTATCGTTTCGTAACAGGGGCAAAAAACATCATCTGCTTCGCTGGTATTTTCAAAATGGTGAAGGGCGCATTCGAAAAGGAAATGTCCATGAACTATTCAGTCTTTTAAGAAAGAGAGATTGTTAAAAAGTGTAGAAAAACAGTTGTAGCACGAGGAGAGAATGTGGACTTTAAGAAGATGCAAGATTCTCAATATTTTTGTGTTCTCAGTATTTTCATGATAAGTCAGCTCAATATTGAGGTTATTTCTTCGCCCCTCTGTATTAACGGGTAAACTTTAACTAAGAAAAAATCAACGCTTGAAAGGGAAAAATTATACCAACTTTCGAGGATTGACCTTTGTTGTGGCTCCATAAACTTTGGCTGAGAAGGAATAGGAATAGGAATAGGAGGAATTTCCGAAGCAAGCCTCCGTCACAGGAAGAACTGCTAAGAAGTGTTTAAAACTTGGTTACTGCCAAGGCTCATCATTGGAGTATAAGCATTGAACTGGTCATTCAAATTTGCAGCTCTGTGTGAAGTTAAGCTTTTAGTTTGTGAACTTATGGGTTAGCCAGGGGTTCCGTCGTTTGGCTTAACAGGTCGTTAACACCTAATGGGTTCGATAGATTACATGGAACGAGTCCAATATAGCACATGAAAGTATGAAACATCAACTTAGCAAGATTACTCCTCCTTAATAAGCAAATGAGAAGAAAAAAAAAATGGAGGAAAAGAAGAAAGTAAGTAAACAAGCATGTAAGATTGCCTGAATCGATCCAATCAACAATTCATATAAGGCGAACAATAGACCAAGAGCTCTACATATATAGCTGAATCCAATCAATAATTCCTACAACGCAAACAATAGGCCAAGAGCTGTACATATAACTTAAACAGTATCAACCCCCAGACGGGGGCGGGGGTGCTAAAATAATTGCCTGAATGAAGCCAATCAAGAGTTCCTACAAGGCAAACAATAGGCCAAGAGCTGTACATATAGCTGAAACAGTATCAACCGCCAGACCGGGGACTAAAATCTTCAAGGCGATTAGTAGAATTGCTATAACTACTGTGACAACCACCAAGGCGATAAGGATGACTCTTTTGGTTTTCCCAGCAGAAGATGGCCGTGTTTTGGCTCCCGCAGCAACCTTGCGACTGCATTACCAATAATAGAGAATGCGTTGAGACATACATACAAGAAGTCTTCCTTTTTTCTTAATAAGCTTGACTTTGAACAATTTTGGCTACCGCTAAAATGTTCCTTTATCTTGCTACTCTGCTTCCACAGCTCTGTATCTAACTCTAATCTTTTTCTTGGAAATTTCAAACTATGTTATTCAAAATTGGGAGCGTTCAGATTCAGGGTGAAATTAACAGTCACTTTAACTGAATTTATCATGTACCTCTATATGTTAGTTTTGCACAGGTGTACTAGCATATACGCAGGACAGGATGGATTTGGTAGAGATTTACCCGGTGGCCAGAGAAGGATGGGGACAAAAGGTGATGACGTAGTCAGCCATGGAGCAAGCAAAGGCCCTATTCTTCTTCTTCCCATCATTTTCGTCGTACACGTAACTGGGAGCCAAAGGACACCTACTTCCGAAATACGACGAATACTCGCTTGGCTTGCACACACCACGCCGCCCATACGCCCCGCTACAGCAATTCTTGGGGTCACCGAATGCAAAGCAAGTCGTAGTGCACGAGCCGCTTGTTTCGTAAGGGCAGACGCCGTTTGGACCGTTGACGCAGGCCGTGGCCATGCAATTCGCCTCTCCATCGCTCTGCGGCACCACCAACATCGCCAAATTGTGACCGCGCGTGGCAGTCACGCCATAGAAGTCCAGTCCGCCGTTGCCGCTTATGTTGAACTCAGCTACCGTCACCGGCGGCACAGTCTGCGCGGAGTCGCATTCTGCAGACCCGGTGCCGCAATCGCCGGTGAGGCAGGTGAACCGACCGGTGAAGTCGTAGGAGCAGCGAGTGCGAGCCCAGAGCTGACCGAACCATGAGGCAGGTATAAAAATGAAAGCTGACTCGCCCGCTTCAAGCGTGGAAGTGGTAGTAAGGGGCTGTGTCCCGTTGGCAGAAACCACCCTTGGCCAAACAGTGTAGCTGCACTCGTTTACTAGCTTCAATTTCGTTGGGTATACGCCTCCTGCAGAAAGACAGAAAGATGGGGCTAAAAACTTAAAAAGGAAACATGATCTTGAGACAAAGCAATCATGGAAGTGCATCGAAGCTTCATAGGCTCTACGTATACATGTACGTTCATATACAGCCCTTGTGTCTGTCTGGGGGTGGGTGAAATGCTACAGAAAAATGGGTTAAAAACTTTTAAAGAAAACATAATCTTAAGACAAAGGCTCAATCATGGAAGTGCATCCCAATCTTTTCAAGGGTTTTACGCATACACTCATATTTAGAGTTTGTGCGTCACCCGCGCCCGTGCGTGCGTGTGAATACTTATGGTACAGAAAGCTGGGTTAAAAACCAGAAAAGAAACTCAAACATAATCTTGAGGCAAAGCAATTATGGAAGTGCATCCCAAGTTCCAAGCGTTTTACGTCTACATTCATATATATTGTGTGTGTGAGTGTGTGAAATGATGCTGCTGCTAATTGTGGTTCATCACCTGCGGAAAAGAGTAGGATGGCATTTACGAAGAGGAGAGCACGGAAGAGGGTCTCAGCCATTGCCATACTTGTATGGCAGCTCGGAGGTTCAGGTCAAACTTCAGACTTCAGACTTCAAACGTCAATGTGTAAGTTACACCAAAAAGAACAACTGCACTTGCCAATCATTTGATGAGTTAGTCAAATGCAAGGGGGATATATATAGAAGTACAGGAAGGGATAGATGAGTTAGTCAAAGATGAGTTAGTCAAAAGCAGATGTTGAAGTGTAAAGAGCGACAAATATATGAGGAATACATCTCACTTGAAGGGAGATGTATTCCTCATATATTTGTCGGGGAGAGAGTTTGTAACATGTGACCGACCTCACTTTGGTTAATGAACTAACAAAGAGATCACTTTTAAACATAATCGGAGTCACCTTAACCGGACCAGTACCCACTGAAGCATGAGGCGCCCACATAAGGAGCCGGCCGGGCATAGAATTTGGAAAAACAAAAACTACGTGTGGAATTCTGAATTCCTTCAAAAAAAAAAAAAAAAGGGAGGAAATAAATGAACGGGATTCCTAATTCCTCAAAGAAAAAAAAAATTAGGAAATTAATGAATCAGGTATGGTCTCGTTCGTTTACCATTTTCATCTTCAGTTCTTGCGATTATGATAAAAAAAGATTTTTGAACCTTTTTTCTCTCACTCACAAACTACAGCTCACCGGGAAAAGCCCATTGTATGGGTGGTGGAAACCGATACAATTTATTCTTTTTCTGTAACAAATATTATTGGTTATCTTAAAGAGGTTTATCAATGACATTCATAGCTAGGTGCCCATTAAATTAATTTCATCAATTTCTTTCAACCTATTTTTTGGTATTATTTGGCCAGAAAGTGTAACAATACCAAACCTCTGTAATATCCCATATCGGTTGTGGGAGAGTTTGCAATTGGCCTTATAAGACTCTGCCTAGGAACTCATAAGTACCTACTTGGCTAGCCCTTTTGAGGGAGGCAATGCCCTGTGGTGGGGCCGTGGACCGGGTCGTTACAAATGGTATCAGAGCCGACTCTCGAAAGCTCGGACTGGGCTGTCCAGTCGGGTTGCCAATGGTTGGGGGAAACGAAGGCAAGCCCCGGTATATCCCACATCAAGAGGATGGTTGGGGCAACGAAGGGTGAGCCGGGTATATCCCGCATTGGCTAGAGAGGAAGATTCTGAGTTATGTGTGATCGAACCTCAGTGAGGACGCTAAGGAATAAGGTGGGGAGATTGTAATATTCCATATCGGTTGTGGGAGAGTTTGCAATTGGCCTTATAAGATCCTGCCTAGGAACTCATAAATACCTACTTGGCTAGCCCTTTTGAGGGAGGCAATGTCATGTGGTGGGACCGTAGACCGGGTCGTTACAAAACCTTCAGATTGTGTTTGGATGTGAGATTTGAACTGAGAATTTCACTTTGGAGAGATTTTTAGAAATTTTTTGCACAGAATGTCTTGTTTGGATTAATTGTACGAAAGAGAATTACAAATTCTCAAGGGATTTGAATTGGGATTTGGGGCCTCCAAATCTATAGTTCAAATAACTAGTCTGGACTAGTTATTTGTCAAATGCCTTTAAAGAGGTAATTTGTAAAATCACTACGTAACTTATGCCTATTTTTTAGGATATCTGCTCCCCAAACTTATTACAGCTTATTTGTTTCTTTTTCTTTTTTTCTTAAAGAAAGTCTTGAATACATTAATATTTTTTTTAAAGAAAGTCTTGAATGCATTAATAATCGTCAAAACAAAGAATTTACAAATACCCATTAAGAATTTACAGAATAATTTTTAAAATAGAATATTTTGTAATGATGAGATTTGTACATGAAGGAATTTCAAAATTAGGAAATTTGAAAATAGTAGTATATCAAAATTTTACATCCAAACACACTCTAATGAGATTTATACTATTAACTAGCGGGTGTATCATTCTTTTAGAAGCTTTTAAGAAGCTCATTTGATACAATTTAGAAGCCATTAAGCATGTCATCCTTGCCCTTTTGCAAAAGAAAGAGCATTCACTTTGTCGTTTAGCATGCAATACCAAGGTAATCCCATACACACCCAAATTGAGGCTCTTTCATTCTCCCACCCGTTTTTTTTTTTTTATGTTTCATTGCGCCTGACCTGCAATGAAAAATAACAATATGGTTCTTTATGTTAACTATATTAACATGTTAATAGAAAGCCTTCACTCGTGCTTTTGTATTGTTTCGGTATGTAACTGTTTGAAGAAAAGTGTACTTGGAAAAAGTGTATAAACTTGTGTTTAAAATTTATATAACAAGAAAAACTAATGAAACGCACACTAGAATGGGCAGGACACAGAAGTCCATGCAAAGACCCTATGTTGTTACAGTCCGTGAAGGTTCCATTTAGTATAATAATAAGTTAAAGCGGAGGAGAGCAAACTTTCAGTGCCCTCAAGAGATAAACTATACTTTCTCCTATCTTAAATGCGATTGCTTTTTCAATTTGTTGGGGACTCCACCATGCACTTTCAGGTAACGATTATTGTGATAAATAATTTTAAAGTTAGGCTCAATTTGGAGAGTCCATCGTGCTTGTCCTGCTAACAACTATCATAAATAATTTTAAAGTTAGGCCTTAAAATTTTTCCTCCCGGTTTAGCCAGATTCCATGAGCAGTAGAAGACTAGAAGATTGCGTGTTGCCCTATGTGGGCCCACCTTCAATTCTCCACAATTACCACCCAAAAGACCCCGCAAAGACCTACGAGCTGATGGTGGGCGTTGGCATATGAAACTCCAAAAATCATGGAACCCGGTAATGCTTGGAACTTTGATAGTACCAATTACTGGTATTTTTTTTTTTTTTTGGGCAACACAAAAGTGTATAATAAAGTCAGCAAAACGTACAAACCAGTTCCTTTTCATCCATGAACAAAAGGAGGGGGGATGGATGAAATGGGAACATGGCCAGAAAATTGGTGAACATCAGCCCAAGCCGCTAATTGATGAGCCGCACTATTAGCGGTTCTGTTAACTTTACAAAAATCCCAACAGATGAACAAATCCAGCTTTTTCCTAGCTTCATCAATAATTGCAAAACAGCTCCAATTACTGGTATTTTAACTAACGTTTCGAATAAATTTCAAATTTTAGAAATCAATCACATCTTATAATTTAATTGGTTAGTCTCATGTTTTCTTGTGTTATTTTTAGATTAAATCTTTAGCACCAAGCGTTTTCAATCTAAATAGATAATTATGTAACATTAAATTGGTGTTACACCAACTATCAATTTATGATCACATTTTTAGGCGATTCAAAACCCAAAAAGAGTACTTTTTTTTTTCAAGGGCTACAACTTTACGGAAAAAGTCGAATCCATTTGAGATGGTCTTCATCCTCAAAGATGGGTTTTTTTAGTCGGCATATTCCCTTTCTAGGGTTTTCATTTGTCTGACTCTAATATGCTCATATGATGCCCTATTTACGTGATTCCAGAGCCTAAATCATATGTCTTTTAGAGATAGCTAACTTTGTAGTAGGACTCGAATCTGTTAAAGGTCGTCTTCAGGTCCAAAATAATGTTTTTTTTTTCCTAAAATTGGACAGATTTATTTTTTAAGTTTTTTACTAGTCCTAATTTGCTCATGCGATGTCCGATTTAGACGATTCAAAAACCTAAATCTTGTATATATTGGAGAGCTACAATTTTGTAGGGGTCAAGTCTCTTTGAGATTGTCTTCAGGCCCAAAATAGCAATTTTCTATTCGGTCATATTGTTGTTCTTGATTTTTAATATCAAATCGATTCTCGGATCAAGCAATTGGGCAATCTGAACCAATGTATGACGCTCTACTCTTCATTTCAATATTTTCATTTTCTATCTAAATTAAAAGAGTCTAGATTGTTTCCCCTCCCCGTAACAGGATCTCTGTAAAAAAAAAATATAACAGTTTAGTTTCAAAGTCTTTCATTTCATTTAGAATTCTAAACCACCAAAAGGGTAGTCAATTTAGAGTTCTAACTCCATTCAATTAGATGAAGTATAGTCATCATAAGAATTAAAAATCGAGATCTATAGGTCGCCTACTATAGGATCAGAGTTGACATACGGTAGTTTTGAATCCGGATTGCAGACAGAATATGTAGGCGATTCGACCCCTTCGAGTTCAAGCCAATAATATAGAAATAAGATTAAATGTTTTATTGCATATTTATGTCTTATGTGTTTTAAAGCCAAAAATCAATAACAATGAAGTAAGGACCGAAAAGGTGTAGCGGGTGCCTAAGACTTGCCTGCTACATAACTTAATCCCCAAACCCATTTGCCAGTTTTCGATAGATTACTTGTCCTTTGGGCTCCTTAGAATTATTTCTTGGTTTTTTTTTTCTTATTTTCCTATTTTAAGTTAAATAAGATGGCTCCTAAATTCTTCTAGACGGATTATTTCTGAAGCGGTTAGCTACAAATATGTTATCCTATAAAAATAATTTGGGCTTCATTATACACCATGTAAATAGAACCAACAGACTACCATGTGTTTGGTTCCACTGTTTTTAACAAAATCATCCGCGAACAGATCCTTCGGTGGACCTTGAAGGCATTAAACTAATTGGTGACAAAGGTGCGAGAGAGAAGAAAAAGGATCCAATGGTCTGGCCATTAAGCTGGCAAACGAGATCTCTCTATCCTCGAGAAGTGTTTTGAGAAATTGTTATTTGTAAGAGGAGCTTTTGCAACAAGCAAGTAAACTTAACTCTAATAACACTCAAGTTTAACCCTCCAAAATCATAAATTATAGAAACACCAAATACGTAATAAAATGCAAATTCAAATATTTAACATATATACTTAGGGTATTTAAGCCTTCATGTAATTCAAGTTATTGATTTTTAATTCCTAACTCGGACTCTTCACCTAACAAGTAACGATCGACTTCCCCTCCCAAGAAAAGGGCCTGGATTTCCTTTTAGAGGATCCACGGGGCAAAAGACCAATTGCTAGCGACTTCCCTGCATGAACAAAGGGTGTTTTTCGGATGTGGTCATGAAGGCTAAATCATGTCTATACCATATATTAAATTAAATTAGGTATTGGGGTATAATTGTTCAGGCCGTACGGTTGACATGCCTCTGCAGTTCATTTTTGGAAGGGTTGGAAGGGTAAATTACACTAAATACCCCTGAGGTTTTACGTAATTACATTCTACTACCGCTATTTTTAAAAATTACACTCCGACCCCCCGAGGTTTGTACCCGCGTTACACACAACTACACACATTTAACGGCGGGCCCAACTCTGTGAAAAGATTCCCTGACAATTACTTTATGCAATTTTCATACCCAAAATACCCCCCCTTTGTCCTTTACTCACTTGTGAGGTTTTTCAAAATTTCAGTCAACTCCACAAACTTTAAGTGAATTAGGGGGTTTAATTTAGCCAATTTAGGATTCAATTAGTTCATTTCAGGATTCAATTAGTTCAATTTAGGGTTCGGTTAGATTAATGCATTCAATTTGGGGTTCAATTAGTTTAATTTAGGGTTCGATTCGATTATGGCATTTAATTTAGGGTTTAATTAGGGTTCAATTACTTCAATTTAGGGTTCAATTAGGGGGTTCAATTAGTTCTATTTAGGGTTTTGTTGAATTGGGGCATTCAATTAGGGGGTTCTATTAGTTCAATTTAGGGTTCGATTGGATTATGGCATTCAATTTAGGGTTCAATTAGTTTAATTTAAGGCATTCAATTTAGGGTTTAATCAGGGTTCAATTACTTTAATTTATGGTTCAATTAGGGTTCAATTAGTTCAATTTAGGGGTCAGTTGAATTGGGACATTCAATTTAGGGTTCAATTAGGGGGTTCAATAAGTACAATTTAGGGTCCGGTTGGATTAGGGCATTCAATTAGTTTAATTTAAGGTTTGATTCGATTAAGGCATTCAATTTAGGGTTTTATTACTTCAATTTATGGTTCAATTACTTCAATTTAGGGTTCGGTTGAATTAGGACATTCAATTTAGAGTTCAATTAGGGGGTTCAATTAGTTTAATTTAGGGTTCGGTTGGATTTGGACATTCAATTTTGGGTTTAATTAGGGTCCAATTAGTTTAATTTAGGGTTCGATTCAATTAGGGCATTCAATTTAGGGTTTAATTACTTTAATTTAGGGTTCAATTATGTGTCTAAGTGAATTAGGGTGTTAAATTAGGGTTCAATTAGGGCATTCAATTTGAATTAGGGTATTCCCTCCAACAATTCCCCAAAACAAGTTTTCGCTCCAAAAATTCCCAAAAATAAGTTTTCCCTCCAAAATTCCAAGAAAACATTCTGAGGGGCATTCCTGTCTTTTTGCACTGCACCATTAACACTGTAAGAGAAAAAGTTACTTTTTGAGCTGAGTGTAATTTTTAAAGATAGCGGTAGTGGAATGTAATTACGTAAAACCTCAGGGGTGTTTAGTATAATTTACCCTTTTTGGAAATAATATGTCTTCTTTCGTTTCATTCTGTATTTAGAGAAGCTGCTGTGAAATGGTAGCGCACCACAGCACTGGTGGCTTACATTAAAAAGCATGTCATAATCAAGGTGGGGTTGGCCATGGTGGACGTGTGCAAAGCTTCGTGCAACAACTTTGATATAAACTTATCTACTAGTAGTAATTATAGCAATAACAAAAATTATATTTTCACCTTCTTTATGTGTTTCCTACCACTTTTTTCATTAACAATTTACTTTGGTAGTTTCTCCAAAATCTTGAGATTTCTCTCACTTTCGATACTATATATTTACAATTATATACCCATAAATGTTGAGATTTCAAAATGTCAGTCATCAAGGCTTTGCAGGTAACTGAAGCTCAAGTATGAAACTTAATTGAGCCTATTTTAGGACGTAGTTGGTGTTAATACCTCTGGAGGGCATTTTGGTCCATGTATAGCGAATAGCAACAGTCCAGTGAGATTATTTACACAAAAGTTATTCATGAAAAGCAGCAAACAAAAAATAATGTACTTACGATAATTTGGATATTAAGCTGTTTATCTTTAAGTTGTTACTGCGACAAACAATTAGACTCCAAGAATTAATTAAAATCCTAACAGCCGATGAAAATAGTATAATGATGTAAAAGTAATACTCAATCATCAGGAAAAAGGAAGTTATCTTCCCTTGCAATTAGTATTTAGGAACAAGAGTGCTTTCATAAATTTTAAACACGCGAGGAAATTAACTACAAGAAGCTATTTCTGTCTTTCCTTAATATCAACTAAAAACGAACTACGTAAACTCCAACTCACTCACTCATGTTTTCCAAAAATGCCATCCCAAGTCACCTTTTATTTTATCTTCTCAAACGATTATTTGAGTTCACTGAAATTCTCTTCTGAAACTAATTTTTTACCTTGAAAACACATTTGCAGCGAGGAACTAAAAAAGGATACAAAAAGTTGTAGATCAAAGCCTTACTATTATGGCGAAAAGCACGTACGTTTGCATCAATGCTTGATGACAGATTAATAGAAGACTAATAAAAAAAAATTCGCCTTGCTCGGATTGCTATTAAGAAAATGATTCTGTGTTGCTATTAAAAAAATAGATGATAGAAGTATCTTCTATCTTTGCCCTACTCGTTTCTATAAGTTCCAAACCTTCAACACCTTCCCTTGATTAAATCAATTAATCAACTTTCCTGGTAAGCCAATAGTTAAAAGAGAGCACAACAATTACAGACCGAAAATGTCAAGAATTTGTGGTAGTTAAAAGAAAAAACATAACCAGGGGATCTCTCTCTTGCTCCATTATATTTGTGGTCGTTGGGCATATTGTTGGTTGGCGGCCAAAATTTCTCATCCATCCTTACTCATTGGGGGCCTGCAGTTCTCGTCCATCCATATAAGGAGCCAGTCGGGGATAGAATTTAGAAAAAAAAAGTCAAACTACGTGTGGAATTCCGAATTCCATAATCTTCAGCTTTTTTGCGATGATTGGTAAAAAGGATTATTTTTTTAATTCTTTTTCTCTCGTTCACAAACTACAATTCATTCTTTTTCCGTAACTAATATTCTTGGTTAGGTTTAAATGACATTCGTTGCCAGGTGCCCATTAACTGGATCTATCATCCATTTATTTCAACCTACTTTTTCGTATTATTTGGCTAGTAAATGTAACAACACCAAACATTAATGAGATAGACTATATTAATTAAATATAGGGTGTATTATTTCTGTTCCCAACCCATCTTGGTCAGACCCAATGGCCCGCTAGGGGTCCTACTTCGCGCGAACACGTCAAAATTGTCAACAATCAATTTTTCAACGCATTGAACCAGTCAGCGCGCGCACGCTCAAGTCACGTACGTTTTTCGCTTCGCGCGCCTTTTGCGACTTAGGCACGATTATTTTACGTCAACTTCACTCACGCTAGCGCGATCGTCACACCGAAATCACCCAAGAACCTTTTCATCAAAAATGTCAACCGACGGCGCACTTGGAGCAACGGGGCCAAGGGGCAAAGGCCTTGACCAACCCCATGGGGTCGGCCTCGGCCTCCCATGGGGGGTTGGCCTTGGCCTTCCCCCCGCCCCCCCGGTTCTTCACTTTTTTGCGCAAAGTCCTTTCCGCACTTTTTTCATTTCGTACGGTTTCGTACGTGACTTTAGCACCTTGTTCATCATATGGGTACGATTCTTGGTAGCACGCTCATTGCAACGCAACTTTCGGATTCGTCATTGCTCATCAAAATATCTACTGACGGGACGCCCGAAGTTCGCAAAAGGAGAAGTGGCCTTGGGCTCCGAAAATGGAAGTTGGCCATTTGGCCTTGGCCAACCCCAGGGGGTCGCCCTTGGCCTTCCCCAGGCCTAGGGGGTCGACCTCGGCCTTCCCCAGGTCTAGGGGGTCGGCCTCGACCTCCAGGAAGGGTTGGCCTCGACCATTTTCCCCTAGTGGTTCATTCCCGCATACCTCTTTTCGCACTTTTTTCACTTCGTATGCTTCGTACGTAACCTTGGCACCTTATTCGTCACATGGGTACGATTCACGTCGACACGCTCGTCGTAACGCAACTTCTGGATTCGCCATTGCTCATCAAAACACCTACCGTCGGCACGCGCGAAGTTCACCGAAGGGGGGAGTGGCCTTGGCCTCCCTTCATGGGAGTTGGCCATCCCTTAGGGTCGGCCTCGGCCTCCCCAAGGGTGGTGGTCTTCGCCTTCCCCCCAATGCTGGGCCTATGGCCTCCCTGCCCGCGCGCACTTGTTTCTTTGAGTCTTCGCACCTCTGCGATGTTTACGGACGTTCGTACATCAACCTCGCGACATCTGTCATGGATCAACCCCCTGAAGTCCATTCGTGCATCAACCTCGCGACGTCCGTCGTGCATCAACCTCGCGACGTCTGTCGTCCGTGACCGCACACCACTTCCCGCGATGCCCATAGCCCAAAGTCACGCGCTACCGTCGAATGACCCGTCGCCGACTACCGCATACCATCACTCCTAACTTTGTCATTACTACATGTTGCATTTATTATTTTGTTATCACAGGCACACTCAACTCACATCCCATCTTTGGAACACCCGACGCGCGCCCATGCGCCGTCTTCCCGACGTTCGTCGCCACGCCCGCACGCCATTCTCATGATACGTGCCCCGGCACCAAGTATTGTCTCTGCGACGTTCGTCGTCGCGCTAGCGCGCCATTCTCATGATACGTGCCCCGGCACCAAGTATTTCTCCACGACGTTCGTCGCCGCGCCCGCGCGCCATTCTTATGATACGTGCCCCGGCACCAATTATTGTCTCCGTGACGTTCGTCGTCGCGCTAGCGCACCATTCTCATGATACGTGCCCCGGCACCAAGTATTGCTCCGCGACATTCGTCGCCGCGCCCGTACGCCATTCTCATCATACGTGCCCCCGGCACCAAGTATTGCTCCATGATGTTCGTCGTCACACCACTTTCATAACACGTGCACCGGCACCAGGTATTGTCTCGTGCTATAGGCAACCCGCCCATGCGCCATAATCATGTTACATGCTTCCGGGATGGCTCACAACCTTATAGCCATCGCCGTCTCAATCACAGAGGGGGCTTCGGCCCTCGTACCGGGATGGGCTCACAATCTTATAGCCATCGCCGTCTCAATCACCAGGGGGGCTTCGGCCCTCGTACCGGGATGGACTCACAACCTTATAGCCATCGCCGTCTCAATCACAGGGGGGCTTCTGCCATCGTACCGGGATGGGCTCACAACCTTATAGCCATCGCCGTCTCAATCACCAAGGGGGCTTCGGCCCTCGTACCGGGATGGGCTCACAACCTTATAGCCATCGCCGTTTCAATCACCAAGGGGGCTTCGGCCCTCGTACTGGGATGGACTCACAACCTTATAGCCATCGCCGTCTCAATCACAAGGGGGCTTCTGCCCTCGTACCGGGATGGGCTCACAACCTTATAGCCATCGCCGTCTCAATCACCAAGGGGGCTTCGGCCCTCGTACCGGGATGGGCTCATAACCTTACAGCCATCGCCGTCTCAATCATGGGGGGCTCTGGCACGAGGACCCCTCGCAGCGGACTCTGAGCACTGTGCTGCAAGCATGTCCACTCATGTTACTATTGATCATCGACACCACCAGGGCAATGACCCATGGGTCACTCCGGGACGGGAGCAGGTCCTCGGAGGGCATCGCGCCTAGTCCGCATGGCAGTTGGCTACATGGGCAACCCTCACTGCTGTCAGGTTCTCTGCGCGTCTCTTGACGCACCTCGTGGGATTCAGTAAGGGCTTGGATCGGTGGCTGGAGCAACGGGCTTACTCTGATCATGCTACCGCGGTGTGGTCAGTCTTATCAGATAGGTAGAGCGACACTGTGTGGAGTAGGCAACGCGAATTTGGGAACCGGTAGTCCAACAGAGAACTGGTATTTTAGGACCCCTTGGTGACGTGTCACTCCTAGGGGACAACATGTGGCACTTTATGACATAAGCATACCATTTCTTATTAATAGTGGACTTTACAACTCAAAAAACGACTTCTTCTTCATTCTCACAAAATCACTTTCTCACTCTAGAATTTGAGAGCTCTTGGATCCTAGAGAGAGAAACACCAAAATTGGACATAACTTGGGACCGTAACATCGGACCCCGACTCGGACCCTAACTTGGACTGTCGACTGCCGGCCATGTTCGTCTCAGCCTTGCCTTCGCAGCACTGCCACTCCTCACGGGCTGTCTGGGAAGCCTTACTCTCTGGCCTTACTCCGTCCTCATTATCTCTCAATTTGCATACCTGGAAGCTGACACGGACTGCAGCCTTTGTGGCACCTCCACGTAAGTACGAACCCACTTTCCTTGGCATCATTTTGGCAACTCCGCTGGGGAAGTGAGCATCGTATTGCAGTATGTCTATCTTCCGCACTCAGTCTCCATGCCTAAACAACAAAGAGTTACGAGGGCTACCAGCCAGGGCCTTATCCATACCGTGCAAGAAGAGAACCACTCGGGTGAGCAAAAGGGGACTAGTGATGTACATCTTCAAGACCATCCCGCACCTGATGTACAGGTTGCAGTCAATGCGGCCATCCAGCAGTTCACTCCCACCATAGCCAGCATACAGGACTCACAAGCTTCTCTCATGACCGCTATAATGGAAATGCAGAAATCTATACATGCGATGGCCTCACAGCAAATTGTTCCACCGGTCCAGCCAGCAGGACCTGGGCCGTCCCCTGACATTGCGCAGGCCCCAGTGTCACGACCACCGCCGCCTCGACCATCCAGACCCCTGGTGGTAGGACTCGCGACATCTTCCCCGCTTGTAGCTGACACACTGCGTCACATGATGCCACCACACATACTACAGCCGGATCTTGGGCCAATATTGTAACAAGTCTCCCCTACTGTTGCGCCTCAACATGTACCAGCCAGGAGCTCTTCCGAGACTCACGAATCCATTAAGATGGAGCCTAACCCCTACCCGACAGAGCAGCATCAAACGACCGGCCAAGTGGTGGATATGTCTTGTCCGCCCACCCATGCCACCCTACATCTACCGGCATCAACACCTGCCATGTATCGTCCTTCCATTTCTCCTGCCCACCAAGTCGTACAGTCGGGGGACTCTGGGGCTCGCAGAGCACCGGCCAGCCATCAACCTTTAGTCGGCCAAGAAGAGCCGCCCTCCCACTATGTTTCTAAGGCCGACTTCGACGCACTTCTCCGCCGGCTGTCACAACATTCTGCACCCGACTCATCAGACCGTTTGACAGGCCACGCGCTGTATGCTAATGAGATAACCATCATACCATATCCACTCAACTACAAGCAACCCACTTTTGTGCTCTTTAACGGACGTGAAGGCAACGCCTGTGAGCACTTAACTAGATTCACCGATTCGTTAGAGCAATATGGACCGGGCGATAGTTTGAAGCTGAAGGAGTTTCACAAGTCCCTCACAGGCTTGGAGTATACTTGGTACCATCAGATCCCTGCGGGGACGGTCCATTCATGGAATGAGATGGTCCAACTCTTCTTGGGCAAATTCCACTATGAGGCTGAACGCGTCACCATAGTGGACATCGCCGGCATTCACCAGGCCCCCGACGAAGACTTGACCAAATATGTGCATCGTTTTCATCTTAAGTGTCTCGAATGTACAGATTTCAGTAAAGACGAGACATTGGTGCCCATATGCATCAAGAACATGAACGACGTCTATCGGATGCACCTTGAGAACTTATAGTTGAAATCATGGGGACACCTCAAGGAAATGGCACGACGTGCTTACGAGACAGTCGGGCTTGTCAAACCATAGAGGCCTCGCCCGTAGAATGCGTTGCTGGCCTCAGCAGACAAATCCAGCACCCAGCGCAACAGCAACAGCAACATCAATAATTACACTGGCTTTAAGCGTCAGTTCCCAGATGGGGACCAACGCTCCGACAAATGGCGACAGCAGAAGACTCCGCCTGCCTTTCCATGTGATTTGAATATGGTGAAAGGGCTCTTAACAGAATGGGTTGCCAATGATAACAACTTCAAATTGCCACATGTGCGGATCCCCATCACAGACGAAGAAAGAACCAGGCCCAACTACTGCCCCTATCACCAGGCCCTTAGTCATCCTCTCAAGAATTACAATGCATTGCGAGCTATCTTTGCAAGGAAGACCACGTCAGGCGACCTACAGCTGCGAAAGAACCACAATGTACGGAAGAACCCGTACCCAAATCATGGCGACAACAACTGCGAGCATCAAGTGCTCATGGTTGCTACCGACCACATCGAGTCACTCGTCCTCGAAGCTTCTACGGAAGTCTCGCCTATGGTCACAACTTGTGTACCTCCTGCCCCCCAGCCAGTGTCCTCGGCTGGCCAAATGACGATGATCAAAGGCTTCTTTGATGAAATGGGGTGGTTTTCACCCGCAGCATGGACTTATCTCTCGGACTGTTTGATCGAGGTCACCACAGGCCTTGGGCCCGAATGCTTCACCGCCCAGGCTGAGCTCAAACATATCCCTTCCACCGCATTCATTTTTTCATACGAGGACTCATCACCAATTAAGCACCATAACCAGCTGTTGTACCTTGAGTGCACTATTAACCGCACCGGCTTCCGCCGCGCTTTGGTAGACTGCGGCACCTCGATCAACATCATCCATCTCATCACTCTGTAGTAGGCTGGTATACCACCAAGGAGGATCATCCGTGACCCCATCAAAATTACTGGCTTCGGGCAGGGCCACCAGTCCACCCTTGGCCACATCACTGTTGTCCTCATGGTCGGAGCTGTCCGTCGTGATAGTATTTTTCACGTGATAGACAGCGAGTCTTCTTTCCACCTCCTGCATGGACGACCTTGGATTCAAATCAACAAGGCTGTTCCCTCGACGTACCACCAGTGTGTGAACTGGTGGCCGATCCTACAGGACATGAGGTAGCAGTAACCATCCCCGCGACCAAGGCCCCTTTAGAATGTGCCGAGTCTTACTTCGTCGAGGGCTCCTTCTTCACTGAGCTTGCTGCAGATGGTGAGAATGCTACTCACATCCATTCCACCAAACTACCAGATTGGGACGAACTGTGTGGGAACAAGCCCTCTAAGTCCAAGTCCAAGTCCAAGAAAGGCAACAGAAACAAAGCATCAACCTCGACAGCGCCATCTGCTGTCCCTACTAATTCCCCGCCTTCATCCCCCAAGTCCAAGAAACACAAGTCTGAAGCCACCTTCCAACGCATCATCAAAGACGAAAAAATGATCTACCAGTTATGACGGTGTGTGGGGGCTTCAGGTAGTTCGTCATCTGACCCCCCCTGACCCTGACTCGCCCATGAAAACTTAATGGTGCTGCGCGGCTGAGCATTGCCCGCCCGACCCTGAGCTTACCACGGGCGCTGCACCGCCCTGTTATGAAGACGGCCCTCGAACGCAGGCCGAAGATCTTGAATAAATTAACCTGGCTGACCCGGGCGAGGAACCTCAACTGACCTACATTGGCACGAAACTTGCCCCGGGCCGAAGAGAGGGACTGGTTGCTCTCCTCCGTGAATATCGCGACGTAATGGCATGGAGTTACAACGAAATGCCCGGATTGGATCCTGCCTTGGTGACACACCATCTCAGCATTGCTAACGGGTTCAGCCCTATTCGACAGCATCCGCGAACCTTCCGCCCCGAGCTCGAACTGAAGATCAAGCAAGAGATCGAACGACTTCTACAAGCTGGCTTCATTGAACCCATCACTCATCCTATCTGGTTGACTAATGTTGTTCCTGTGCAAAAGAAGAACGGCCAAGTCCGCGTTTGTATTGACTTTCGAGACTTGAACAAGGCATGCCCCAAAGACGAGTTCCCACTGCCCAACATCGACATGCTCACCGAAGCAGCTGCCGGACACGAAACCTTATCTTTCATGGATGGTTTCGCAGGCTACAACCAAATCCGGATGAACCTGACGATTGTGCCAAGACAGCCTTCCGTACCCCTATGGGTAACTTTTGTTGGAAAGTCATGCCCTTCGGCCTTAAGAATGCGGGTGCAACATATCAAAGAGCAATGACAGCAATCTTCCATGACATGATACACCGCACAGTGGAGGATTACGTCGACGATCTTATCATCAAATCTAAAAAGGAAAGTGAACATCTCACATACCTTCGAGCAGTCTTCGATCGTTGTCAACAATACAACATGCGGATGAATCCGTTAAAATGCGCCTTTGGAGTCTTCTCTGGAAAATTCCTCGACTTTTTGGTCAGTCGACAGGGCATTGACATTGACCCTTCTAAGGCCGCCTCCATTCAAGAGATGCCCCCTCCCAAGAGCACCAAATAGTTAAAAAGCTTCATCAGCAAAGTTTCTTACCTACGCCGATTCATCCCTGCCTTGGCCGAACTCATCACGCCCTTCCAGCACTTGACGCGCAAGAGCGCATCGTGGAGTTGGGGTGCGCCCCAACAATAAGCATTAGAACAAATCAAAGCGGTTCTCATGTCACCGCAGACCATGGTCGTGCCGCACCGAGGTATCCCACTCTTGCTTTACTTGACCTCCACCCCCAGGTCCATAAGGGCATTGCTTGCCTAAGAGGTGGATGGAGTGGAGCGCCCGGTTTATTATCTCAGCCGATCAATCAGGGGCCCCGAAGCCAATTACTCTGAGCTCGAGAAGCACTGCTTAGCCTTGGTCTACGCCTCACAGAAATTCAGACACTACTTCTTGTCGCACCAGATCACACTTATCACCGAGGCTGATCCACTACGATACATGCTCACGCGCCCTGCCCTGTTTGGCCGGCTTACTCGCTGGTTGCTGCTATTGGCCGAGTTTGGCCTATCCATCAAGAATCCTACAGCTCTACAAAGCCAAGCACTCGCGGACCTCTTGGCCTTCTTCCCACGCCACCAATATGAACCAACCTCAGATCAATTGCCTGGGGAGGAGATGGCCCTGACCTCCGACATCGATGCATTATGAACGCTTGAGTTCGACGGCTCAGCCACTAACAAGGGTCCCAATGGAGCTCCCCTCTGGCAAGGGGGTGCCGGCATAGTCCTTCAAAACCCAGAGGGTGTTACCACATCCCTATCCTTCAAGCTTGCGTTCCCGGTATTTAACAATGAAGCTGAGTATGAGGCACTTGTCATTGGCCTCATGCTGGCTACCAGTATGCGGGCTAAGGCATTGTCCGTGAAAAGAGACTCAAACTTGATCATGAAGCAGACTGACGGGGAATTTGCAGTCAAGGAGCCAGCCTTGGCACCTTATCGTGCCTTGGTACAATAAAGAAGATTTGGCCATATCCAGTGCGAACATCATAACAGGTGCCACAACCGACATGCGGACAACTTGGCCATGATCTCGTCAAAGATAAAGGTTGACAGTGAGCAGCGAATGCTAACCATCATCAAGAGGACGGAGCCATGCACAGCATTGAACCTAGTCTCGAAAGACATTACTGCAGACGATTGGAGGCAGCCAATCGTCGACCAACTTAAGGCACCATCTCTTGCTACCGCGTCTACCCTTACAGATTTCTTGATGTTGGGAGACGTCTTGTACAGATGATGCCCCGGAGGCACTCTGGCCCGGTGTTTGACCTCGGAAGAAGCAAAGCACAAATTGCAACTCGGCCATCAGAAGTGTTGTGGCCTCAACGATCCCCCTCTATACCGTCGCCTCCAGCGTATGGGCCTCTATTGGCCATCCATGGCCAAGGATGCCTCAGATATACAAAGGGACTGTCCCGAGTGTTCGTACGCCCCGGACAATGCGGAAGCTCTTGTCATTAGCATCGAAGGTGACTGGCGCCAGCCTTTCATCCAGTACTCATCCCATGGGGTTCTACCACCTGACCGCAGCTCGACACGATCTATCAAGCCCAAGTCGGTCAAGTATTTCGTGACGGAAGGAGAGTTGTTTCGCAAGGGATTTCCGGGACGCACCCTGCGATGCCTGCAGGGTGCCCAAGCAGTCGAGGTGATTAACGAAGTGCACAATGGTGATTGTGGTGAGCATCAAGGCTCTCAGAAGTTGTATGCAGAGTTGCTAAGGATGGGATACTACTGGCCAACTGTGGAATCTAATGCGATCTCTCATGTCCGACACTGCCAACCCTGCCAAAGACACGCTGACAGAATGCACACGCCGGCGTCCGACCTCCGCATGATCTTGGCCCCTTGGCCATTTCACTTTTGGGCTCTCGACCTCATAGGCCCCATCCGCCCGACATCTCGGGGTCACACTTGGATTATGCGCAACGGAATGTTTCACAAAGTGAGTCAAAGCCATACCTCTACGACGAGCCACGGGAGGCGTCATTGCCAACTTCTTGCACGATCACATCGTCTATCGCTTTGGTATCCCCCGGTGTATGATATCTGACAACGGCACGCCATTCATCAACAGGGATGTCCGAGCTTTCATGGAAGGATATAATATCAACCACGCTACATCCACCCATACTACCCACAAAGGAATGGTCAAGCTGAAGCTTCTAACAAGACTCTACTGCGGGTACTGTCACGAATGATCCACGATGCGAGTGGTTCATGGTTCGAAAAGCTAAGCCTTACACTTTGGGCTTATAGAACCTCCAAGCACACAGCAACGAAGGCCACACCATTTTCCCTTGTCTACGGGGACGAGTGTGTGTACCAGATCATATTGTGCATCAGCCAGACTCTCCCTAAGCAGTGGGCTTGGGGAGGAAGAAACCAGAATGACCGCCCTTGAAGGACTTGATGAAAGGAGAGCCAATGCCTTGCGCCGTATGAAGAAATACCACGAACAACTCACCAAGGCATATGGAAAGACTGTGAAGCAACGAACATTCGTCGAGGGCGACCTTGTTCTCCAAGCCGCCAAACATGTACGCGCCAACATGTCAGCCCCCAAGTTCACACCGAATTGGGAAGGACCACTTCAAGTGCATGAAGCCAGAGACAACGGCTCCTACCTCCTGCTCAACACGGAAGATGGACAAATCACGGCACCTATCAACGGCCGCTATTTGAAGAAGTTTTATGCATGACCAGCAGCGGAGTGTTCCCCAAGCCCTACCCGCCCAAAGCTTAGAACATTTACACAGCATTTTTTGTATATGCACACATGTTCATGACTTGTAACTTTTGTTGTTTATTACAAGTTCTTGCTTTATTCATGTAATGGCATTTTGGCCCAAATACTATCAATGCAAAGATCATTTACTCGCCTCAACTATTGTATGTAATGCACTCTTTCATTTACACATCGTTCACTAAGTCACTTGCTATGGGCGGGAAGGGGGAACCACAACGGGAAGACACCACATGCAAGATATACAAGCACATCAAAAGCTAAGCATCACCTCACAACAAACGCATGTACAAAATAACCATATGACTGCCATATCAATATCAACCAAATGTATACAAGTCACAGGTTTGCAGGCCGCTACGGACCAATGACTACTAGCAAAATGAAAAGAAAACGACATCTAACGTAAAGAAGTAAGTAATGCACCAATAGAATCAGAAGTGTACGACTCCAAAGTCCGTCGCTGCGTCTGTAAGTCGGACCATCTATCATCCAACTCGGCCCGCTGGCTCTCTATCTCTGTCTGTCGAGCCTCCACCTCTGCAAGCCGGACCCGCATCTCGGCCACCTCCCGAGTCACATCTGTCAACGCTGCATCAAGCATTCACCTACGACCCTGCCACGCCACCTCCTGCGCTCCTATCACGGTCAGTCCAGCCACGGCCTCAGCACTCTGCCCCATCGCTCTGATATAGTCGGCCAACCAATCCAACTGGAAGCCAAACGATACGAAAGGTTCGAGCTCTGACATAAACTCTGATATGACCTCCGAAGTCCAAGTCAAGGCTGGCACCGCACCAAGTGTCACCAGCTAATCCACAAATGCAGCATACA
>JAVXUO010003093.1:90000-137463 GCA_033065855.1 Escallonia rubra | reverse complement strand
GCAACTTCCGGATTCGTCATTGCTTGTCAAAACACCTACCGACGGCGCACCCAAAGTTTGCAAAATGAGAACTGACCTTGGGCTCCGAAAATGGAAGTTGGCCATTTGGCCTTGGCCAACCCCAAGGGGTCGGCCTCGGCCTTCCCCAGGCCTAAGGGGACGGCCTCGGCCTCCAGGAAGGGTTGGCCTCTGCCATTTTCCCCTGGTGGTTCACCCCTCTGCGCAAATCCCTTTTTCGTACTCTTTTCGCTTCGTACGTTTTGCGCGTGACTTTGACACCTCGTTCGTCACATAAGTACGATTCACGTCGACACGCTCGTCATAATGAAACTTTCAGATTTGTATTTCCCCATCAAAACACCTACCGTCGGCGCGCCTGAAGTTCACCAAGAGGGGGGAGTGGCCTTGGGCTCCTCCATGGGACTTGGCCATTTGGCCTTGGCCTCCCTTAGGGTTGGCCTCGGCCTCCTAGAGGCCTTGCCCTCGGCCATCCCCATTTTTGGCCTATGGCCTCTCCCACCGCGCACACTTATTTTCTCGAATCTTTGCACCTCCGTGATGTTTACGGACGTTCGTACGTCAACCCCGTGACATCCGTCATCCGTCGCCCAAGACCGCGCACCGCTCTCGCGATGCCCGTCGCCCAAAGTCGCGCGCTACCACCGAATGACCCATCGCCGACGACCGCATACCATCATTCCCGACTTTGTCATTACTACATGTTGCATTCATTATTTTGTTATTACAGGCACACTCAAGTCACATCCCGTCTTCCGAACACCCAACGCGTGCGCCGTCTCCGCGACGTTCGTCGCCGCGCCCGTGCGTCATTCTCATGATACGTGCCCCGGCACCAAGTATTGCTCAGCGACGTTCGTCGCCGCGCCCGTGCGCCATTCTCATGATACGTGCCCCGGCACCAAGTATTGTCTCCACGACGTTCGTCGCCGCGCCCGTGCGCCATTCTCATGATACGTGCCCCGACACCAAGTATTGTCTCCATGACGTTCGTCGCCGCGCCCGTGCGCCATTCGCATCATACGTGCCCCCGGCACCAGGTATTACTCTACGACGTTCATCGCCGCATCCGTGCGCCATTCTCATCATACGTGCCCCTGGCACTAAGTATTGTCTTCGCGATGTTCGTCCCCGCGCCCGTGCGCCATTCTCATGATATGTGCCCCCGTCCCCAAGTATTGCTCCGTTCCGTTCGTCGTCGCACCACTTTCATAACATGTGCCCCAGTACCAGGTATTGTCTCGTGCTGTAGGCACCGCCCCCATGCGCCACAATCATGTTACATGCTTCCGGGATGGGCTCACAACCTTATAGTCATCGCCGTCTCAATCACAGGGGGGCTTCGGCCCTCGTACATGGATGGGCTCATAACCTTATAGCCGTCGCCGTCTCAATCCCAGGGGGGCTTCGGCCCTCGTACCGGGATGGGCTCACAACCTTATAGCCATCGCCGTCTCAATCACAGGGGGGCTTTGGCCCTCGTACCGGGATGGGCTCACAACCTTATAGCCATCGCCGTCTCAATCACATGGGGGGCTTCGGCCGTCGTACCGGGATGGGCTCACAACCTTATAGCCATCACCGTCTCAATCACGGGTGGGGCTTCGACCCTTGTACCGGGATGGGCTCACAACCTTATAGCCATCGCCGTCTCAATCACAGAGGGGCTTTGGCCCTCGTACTGGGATGGGCTCACAACCTTATACCATCGTCGTCTCAATCACAGGGGGGGGCTTCGGCCCTCGTACCGGGATGGGCTCACAACCTTATAGCCATCGCCGTCTCAATCACGGGGGGCTCCGGCACGAGGACCCCTCGCAGCGGACTCTGAGCACTGAGCTGTGACTATGTCCACTCATGTTACTGTCGATCATCGACACCACCAGGACAATGACCCACGGGTCACTCCGGGACGGGAGTAGGTCCTCGGAGGGCATCGCGCCTAGTCCGTCTCGTAGTTGGCTACAGGGGTAACCCTCACCACTGTCAGGTTCTCCGCGCATCTCTTGACGCACCTCGTGGGATTCAGTAAGGGCTTGGATCGGTGGCTGGGGCAACGGGCTTACTCTGATCATACTACCGCGGTGTGGTCAGTCTTCTCAGACAGGTAGAGCGACGCTGTGCGAGGCAGGCAATGTGAATTTAGGAACCGGCAGTCCAAAGGAGAACCAATATTTTGGGACCCCTTGGTGACGTGTCACTCCCAGGGGATAACATGTGGGACTTTATGACATAAGCATACCGTTTCCTATAACTAGTGGACTTTACAACTCAAAAAACAGGTCTTCTTCATTATCACAAAAATCACTTTCTCGCTCTAGAAGTTGAGAGCTCTTGGATCCTAGAGAGAGAAACAAAAATTGGACATAACTTTGGACCGCGACTTTGGACCGCAACATTGGACCCCGACTCGCACCTTGACTTGGACTGTCGACTGCCGGCCCTGTTCGTCTCAGCCTTGTCTCCGCAGCACTGCCACTCCTCACGGCCTGTCTGGGAAGCCTTGCTCTCGGCCCCTACTCCGCCCTCACTGGCTCTCACTTTGCATACTTGGAAGCTGACTCGAACTGCAGCCTTTGTGGCACCTCCACGTAATCACGAACCCTCTTTCCTTGGCATCATTTTGGCGACTCCGCTGGGGAGGTGAACATCGTGTTGCAGTCTGCCTATCTTCCACACTCAGTCACCATGCCTAGACAACAAAGAGTTACAAGGGCTACCAGTCAGAGCCTTATCCATGCCGTACGAGAAGGAGTCCGCTCGGGTGAACAAGAGGGGACTAGTGCTGTACGTCTCCCACTATAGCCAGCTTACAGTCAATGCGGCCATCCAACAGTTCAACCCCACTATAGCCAGCTTACAGGACTCCCAAGCCTCTCCCATGATCGCCATAATGGAAACCCCGAAATCTCTACACGCGATGGCCTCACCGTAAATTGTTCCACCGATCCAGCCTGCAGGACCTGGGCCGTCCCCTGACGTCGCCCAGGCCCCAGTGTCATGACCACCGCCGCCTCGACCATCTAGACCCTTGGCGGTAGGACTCGCGACATCTTCCCCGCCTGTAGCTGACACACTGTGTCCCGTGATGCCACCACATAGACTAAAGTCGGATCTTGGGCCAGTATTGCAACAAGTCTCCCATACTGTTGCACCTTAACATGTGCTAGCCAGGAGCTCTTCCGAGACTCAGGAATCCACTGAGAAAGAGCCTAACCCCTACTTGACGGAGCAGCATCAAACGACCGGCCAAGTGGTGGACATGTCTCGTCCGCCCACCCATGCCACCCTACATCTACCCGCGTCAACACCTGCCATGTATTGTCCTTCCATTGCTCCTGCCCACCAAGTCGCACCGTCAGGGGACTCCGAGGCTCGCGGAGCATCGGCCAGCCATTAACCTTTAGTCGGCCAGGAAGAGCCACCCTCCCCCTATGTTTCCAAGGCCGACTTCGACGCACTTCTTCGCCGGCTGTCACAGTATTCTACGTCTGACTCATCAGACCGATTGACAGGCCATGCGCCGTATGCTAATGAGATAGCCATCATACCATATCCACTCAAGTACAAGCAACCCACTTTTGTGCTCTTTAACGGACGTGAAGGAAACGCCCGTGAGTACCTAACCAGATTCACCGGTTCGTTGGAGCAATATGGTCCGGGCGACAGTTTGAAGCTGAGGGAGTTTCACAAGTCCCTCACGGGCTTGGCGTATACTTGGTACCATCAGATCCCTACGGGGACGGTCCATTCATGGAATGAGATGGTTCAACTCTTCTTGGGCAAATTCCACTACGAAGCTGAACGCGTCACCATAGTCGACATCGCCGGCATTCGCCAGGCCCCCGGCGAAGACTTGACCAAATATGTGCACCGTTTTCATCTTAAGTGTCTCGAATATACAGATTTCAGTAAAGATGAGACATTGGTGCCCATATGCATCAAGAAAATGAACGACGTCTATCGGGTGCACCTCGAGAACTTGCAGTTGAAATCATGGGGACACCTCAAGGAAACGGCACGGCGTACTTACGAGACAGTCGGGCCCGTCAAGCCATGGAGGCCTCGCCCGTAGAATGTGCTGTTGGCCTCAACAGACACATCCAGTACCCAGTGTAACAACAACAGCACCGACAACAGCAACATCAATAATTACACTGGTTTTAAGCGTGAGTTCCCGGATGGGGACCAACGCTCTTACAAACGGCGACAGCAGGAGACTCTGCCTGCCTTTCCATGTGATTTGAATACGGTGAAAGGGCTCTTGACAGAATGGGTTGCCAATGATAACAACTTCAAATTTCCATCTGTGCGGATCCCCATCACAGTCGAAGAAAGAACCAGGCCCAACTACTGCCCCTACCACCAGGCCCTTGGCCATCCTCTTAAGAACTGCAATGCATTGCGAGCTATCTTTGCAAGGAAGATCACATCAGGCGACCTGCAGTTGCGAAAGAACCACGATGTGTGGAAGAACCCGTACCCAAATCATGGCAACAACAACCGCGAACATCAGGTGCTCATGGTTGCTACCGACCGTGTCGAGTCGCCCGTCCCCAAAGCTTCTGCGGAAGTCTCGCCTATGGTCATAACTTGTGTACCTTCTGCCCCCAGCCAGTGTCCTCGGCTGGCCAAATGACAAAGATCAAAGTCTTCTTTGATGAAGTGGGGTTTTCACCCGCAGCGCGGACTTATCTCTCGGACTATTTGATCGAGGTCACCACTGGCCTCGGGCCCGAATGCTTCGCTGCCCAGGCCGAGCTCAAACATGTCCCTTCCACCGCATTCATGTTTTCAGACGAGGACTCACCACCAATTGAGCACCATAACCGGCCGCTGTACCTCGAGTGCACTGTTAATGGCACCGGCTCCCGCCGCGCCTTGGTAGACGGCGGTGCCTCGATCAACATCATCCCTCTCATCACTTTGCAGTAGGCCGGTATACCACCAAAAAGGATCATCCGTGACCCCGTCAAAATTACTGGCTTCGGGCAAGGCCACCAGTCCACCCTTGGCCACATCATTGTCGACCTCATGGTCGGAACTGTCCGTCGTGACATTACTTTTCACGTGATAGACAGTGATTCTTCCTTCCACCTCTTGCTTGGGCGACCCTGGATTCATACCAACAAGGTTGTTCCCTCGACGTACCACCAGTGTGTGAAACTGGTGGTCGGTCCTACGGGACATGAGGTAGCAGTAACCATCCCCGCGACCAAGGCCCCTTTTGAATGTGCAGAGTCTTATTTCGCCGATGCCTCTTTCTTCACTGAGCTTGCTGCTGATGGTGAGAATGCTACTCACATTCATTCTGCCAAACTACCAGATTGGGACGAACTATGTGGGAACAAGCCCCCCAAGTCCAAGTCCAAGTCCAAGAAAAGCAACAGAGGCAAAGCATCAACCTCGACAGTGCCGTCTGCCGCCCTGACCAATTCCCCGCCTTCATCCCCCAAGTCCAAGAAACACAAGTTTGAAGCCACCTTCCAGCGCGTTGTTAAAGATGAAATACTGATATACCAGTTATGACGGTATCCGGGGGCTCCGGGGGGTTCACCGCCTAACCCCCTCAACCCCAACCTACCCATGGAGACAGAGTGGTGTTGTATGGCCGAGCATTGCTCGCCAGACCCTGAGCTCACCCCGGGCGCTGCCCCGCCCTGCTATGAAGATGGCCCTTGACCGCAGGCCGAAGATCTTGAAGAAATTAACATGGCTGACCCGGGCATGGCACCTCGACTGACATACATCGGCACGAAACTCGCCCCGAGGCGAAGAGAAGGACTGATTACTCTCCTCTGCGAATATCGCGACGTTTTGGCATGGAGTTACAACGAAATACCCGGATTGGATCCTGCCTTGGTGACACACAATCTCAACATTGCTAATGGGTTCAGCCATGTTCGACAGCATCCGCTAACCTTCTGCCCCGAGCTCGAACTGAAGATCAAGCAAGAGATCGAACGACTTTTACAAGCTGGCTTCGAACCCATCACTCATCCTATCTGGTTGGCCCATGTTGTTCCTGTGGAAAAGAAGAATGGCCAAGTCCGTGTTTGTATTGACTTTCGGGACTTGAACAAGGCATGCCCCAAGATGAGTTCCCACTGCCCAACATCGACATGCTCACCGAGGCAACTACCGGACACGAAACCTTATCTTTCATGGATGGTTTCGTAGGCTACAACCAAATCCGGATGAACCCCGATGATTGTGCCAAGACAGCCTTCTGCACCCATATGGGTAACTTTTGTTGGAAAGTCATGCCCTTCGGCCTTAAGAACGCGGGTGCAACATATCAAAGAGCAATGACAGCAATCTTCCATGACATGATACACCGCACAGTGGAGGACTACATTGACGATCTTATCATCAAATCTAAAAAGGAAAGTGAACATCTCACGGACCTTCGGGCAGTTTTCGATCGTTGTCGACAATACAACATGCGGATGAATCCGTTGAAATGTGCCTTTGGAGTCTCCTCTGGCAAATGCCTCGACTTTTTGGTCAGTCGACAGGGCATTGACCCTTCCAAGGCCGCCTCCATCCAAGAGATGCCCCATCCCAAGAGCACCAAATAGTTAAAGAGCTTCCTCGGCAAGGTCTCTTATCTCCGCCGATTCATCCCTGCCTTGGCCGAACTCATCACCCCCTTCCAGCACTTGACGCGCAAGAGCGCACCGTGGAGTTGGGGTGCGCCCCAACAACAAGCATTTGAACGGATCAAGGCAGTTCTCATGTCGCCGCAGACCATGGTCGTTCCGCAATGAGGCATCCCACTCTTGCTTTACTTGACCTCCACGCCCAGGTCCATAAGAGCATTGCTTGCCCAAGAGGTGGATGGCATGGAGCGCCCAGTTTATTATCTCAGTCGATCAATCAGGGGCCCCGAAGCCAATTACTCTGAGCTCGAGAAGCACTGCTTAGCCTTGGTCTACGCCTCGTAGAAATCCAGACACTACTTCTTGTCGCATCAGATCACACTGGTCACCAAGGCCGATCCATTACGATACATGCTCACGCGTACTGCCCTGTCTGGCCGGCTTACTCGTTGGTTGCTGCTATTGGCCGAGTTCGACCTATCCATCAAGAATCTTACAGCTTTACGGAGCCAAGCACTCGCGGACCTCTTGGTCTTCTTCCCGTGCCGACAATATGAACCGACCTCAAATCAATTGTCTGGAGAGGAGACAGCCCTGATCTCTAACATCAATGAATTGTGGACGCTTGAGTTCGACGGCTCAGCAACTAGCAAAGGTCATCATGGAGCTCCCCTCCAGCAAGGGGGTGCCGACACTGTCCTCCGCAACTCAGAGGGTGTTACCACATCCATCTCCTTCAAGCTTGCATTGTCGGTGTCTAACAATGAAGCTGAGTATGAGGCACTTGTCATTGGCCTTATGCTGGCTACCAGTATGGAGGCTAAGACATTGTGCGTGAAAGGAGACTAAAACTTGAACATGAAGCAGGTCAAAGTGAAGTTTGCAGTAAAGGAGCCAACCTTGGCACCTTATCATGCCTTGGTGCAACACTTGGAAGGAAGATTTGGCCATATCCAGTACGAACATCATAACAGGTGCCACAACAGCCAGGCGGACAGCTTGGCCATGATCGCGTCGAAGATAGAGGTTGTTGGTGAGCAGCAAATGCTAACCATCATCAGGAGGACGGAACCATGCACAACGATGAACTTAGTCCTGAATGACATTACTGCAGACGATTGGAGGCAGCCAATCGTCGACCAACATAAGGCGCCATCTCTTGCTAGCGCATCTACCCTTACAGATTTCTTGATGTTGGGAGATGTCGTGTATAGACGATGTCCCGGAGGCACTCTGGCCAGGTGCTTGACCCCGGAAGAAGCAAAGCACAAATTACAGCTAGGCCATCAGAAGTGTTGCGGCCTCGACGGTCCCCCTCTATACCGTCACCTCCAGCGTATGGGCCTCTATTGGCCATCCATGACCAATGATGCCTCAAATATCCAACGAGATTGTCCCGAATGATTATATGTACCAGACAATGCGGAAGCCCTTGTAATTGACATCTAGGCTAACTGGAGCTAGCTTTCATCCAGTACTTATCCCACGGGGTTCTACCATCTGATCGCAGCTTAGCACGATCTATCAAGCGCAAGACGGTCACGTATTTTGTGATGGAAGGCGAGTTGTTTCGCAAGGGATTTTCGGGACGCACCCTGCGATGCTTGTAAGGTGCCCAAGTAGTCGAGGTGATTAATGAAGTACACAATGGTGATTGTGGTGAGCATCAAGGCTCTCAGAAGCTGTATGTGGAGTTACTAAGGTTGGGGAACTACTGGCCGACTATGGAATCTAACGCGATCTCTCATGTCCGAAATTGCCAACCCTGTCAAAGACACGCTGATAGAATGCACACGCCGGCGTTCGACCTCCGCATGATCTTGGCCCCTTGGCCAGTTCACTCTTGGGCTCTCGACCTCATAGGCCCCATCCACCCAACATCACAGGTCACACTTGGATTATGCGCAACGGAATGTTTCACAAAGTGAGTCAAAGCCATACCTCTACGATGAGCCACGAGAGGTGTCATTGCCAACTTCTTGCGCGATCACATCGTCTGTTGCTTTGGTATCCCCCTGTGTATCATATCTGACAACGGCACGCCATTCATCAACAGGGATGTCCGAGCTTTCATGGAAGGATACAACATCAACCACGCTACATCCACTCCTTACTACCCACAAGGGAATGGTCAAGCCGAAGCTTCTACCAAGACTCTACTGCGGGTATTATCACGAATGGTCCATGATGCAAGTGGTTCATGGTCCAAGAAGCTAAGCCTTGCACTTTGGGCTTACAGAACCTCCAAGCACACAGCAACAAAGACCACACCATTTTCCCTTTTCTACGGGGACGAGTGTGTGGTACCAGCGGAGATTGCGGTCGCATCAGCCAGACTCTCCCTAAGCAGTGGGCTTGGGGAGGAAGAAACCAGAATGACCGCCCTCGAAGGACTTGATGAAAGGAGAGCTAATGCCTTGCGCCGTATGAAGAAGTACCACTGACAACTCACTAAGGCATATGGAAAGACTGTGAAGCAACGGACATTCGTCGAGGGTGACCTTGTTCTCCAAGCCGCCAAACATGTACGCGCCAACATGTCAGCCCCCAAGTTCACACCGAATTGGGAAGGACCACTTAAAGTACACGAAGCCAGAGACAACGGCTCATACCTCCTGCTCAACACGGAAGATGGACAAATCACGGCACCTATCAACGGCCGCTATTTGAAGAAGTATTATGCATGACCAGCAGCGGAGTGTTGCCTCAGCCCTACCCGCCCAAAGCTTAGAACATTTACACACAACATTTTTTGTATATGCACACATGTTCATGACTTGTAACTTTTGTTATTTATTACAAGTTCTTACTTTATTCATGTAATGGCATTTTGGCCCAAATACTATCAATGCAAAGATCATTTACTCGCCTCAACTACTGTATGTAATGCACTCTCTCATTTTACACATCATTCACTAAGTCGCTTGCTATGGGCGGGGAAGGGGGAACCACAATGAGAGGACACCACATGCAAGATATACAAGCACATCAAAAGCTAAGCATCACCTCACAACAAACACAGGTACAAAATAACCATATGACTGCTATATCAATATCAACAAAATGTATACAGGTCACAGGTTTGCAGGCCGCTACGGACCAATAACTACTAGCGCAATGAAAAGTACATGACATCTAATGTAAAGGAGCAAATAATGAACCGATAGGATCGGAGGTATACATCTCCAATGTCAACCACTGTGCCTGAAGATCAGACCACCTGCCACCCCAATCAGCTCGTCGACCCTCCGTCTCGGTCAACTGCCTCTCTGCCTCCTTAAGTTGGGCGTGCAGCCCTGTCACCTCCTGGGTCATCAATGTCACCTCGGCATCAAGCACACGTCTCTGACACTACAATGTGACCTCCTGAGCTCCGATCAGAGTCAGTCCCGCCGCCACCTCAGCACTCTGGTCTCTCGATTTGATGTAGTCCGCCAGCCAGTCCAACTGAAAGCCAAAGGCCGCGAAGGGCGTAAGCTGTGAGAGGTACTGTGATATGATTGTCAGAGTCCAACTCGGGACCGACACTGCACCAAGGGTGACCAACCACTCCACAAAGGCCGTATACATCGCCTTCGAGAACGCTGCACCACGAATCAGGGCAGAGTCAGTAAATGTCTGTAGGTGCCGCACTCTAACCATCTCCAGACGGCACGCTACCGCATCTAACAACTCCATACCGTCCCACGGGATCATGTATGCCTGTACGACCAAGGATCTACCATGGGCGTTACCAACCCATATGACGCCGCCACCTGCCGACTGTACATCCACTGTACCAAAATGCATCGCTAACAGAGTGTCACCGGCATCCGCTATCGAACCTGACAATGCCTCCAGAATAGGCTCCGTTGCCAGTGGAATAAGTGCCTCAGGCTGCGGGGACGGATCTGCAGTAGGCATATGTGTAGCAGCAAAAACATGATGAACGCCGGACGGAGCGTCTGGCTCCCTCACCGTCCACCAATCAGACCCTTCGAACATGTGGGAACCACCCATCTGGCCACCGACTGGCGACTCAACTGCTTCGACCGAGACAGGTGACGGGCTAGAATGACCGATTGGTTCCACGAGGTAGGCCGCCGCCTTCTCCGCTACCCCCACCTCCTCAACTGCCCCCCTGTTCATGGAACCAACCACGCTGGCAGTCTCGGCATCCATCTGCTCTACCTCATCGACAGCCTCGACCACTACCTCCTCTATCTCAGCGACAGCCTTGGTACCCACAGCCCCAGCCTCCACAATGGTCTCTGCATCTGTCTCCCCAGGCACATCGGCAGCCTCCATGTCCTCACCAGCATCAAAGCCAGCCTCGACATCCATGTCCTCGCCAGCATCAAAGTCAGCCTCGGTATCCATCTGCTCTACCTCATCGATAGCCTCGACCACTACCTCCTCTATCTCAGCGACAGCCTCGGTACCCACAGCCTCCACAATGGTCTCCGCATCTGTCTCCCCAGGCACATCAGTAGCCTCCATGTCCTCACCAGCATCAAAGCCAGCCTCGGCATCCATGTCCTTGCCAGCATCAAAGTCAGCCTCGGCATCCATCTGCTCTACCTCATCGATAGCCTCGACCACTACCTCCTCTATCTCAGCGACAGGCTCGGTACCCACAGCCCCAGCCTCCACAATGGTCTCCGCATCTGTCTCCCCAGGCACATCGGCAGCCTCCATGTCCTCACCAGCATCGAAGCCAGCCTCGGCATCCATGTCCTCGCCAGCATCAAAGTCAGCCTCGGTATCCATGTCCTCACCATCATCAAAGACAACCTCGGCATCCTCCGCTGTCTCAGACGACTCTGCATCTATGTCATCTTCGAGCTCCTGACAACCAAAGCAAAAAAAAAGACTTAGCACATGATAAACACAACGATCGGAAATTATGAAAAAAAAAACAACAAAATGGTAACACTAACCTCAGAGTCAAAATAGTCCAACGCCACACGTGGCCTCTTCGGCCTATGGCCGCCGCCTGCTGAAGGACCCCCGCTGCCACACTGCGTGCTCTCCATCATCCCCACTCTCACTGACGAAAGGGGACCCTTACCGGCACCCGGTACCCTAGGCACGTGGACTGGCGCTGGCTCACGCGAGGCAACACCTCTCCCACCACCACCTTCGGGTCTCATGTCTCCATGTCGGTCTCTCTCCGCACCATACTCTGAAACACCTGTGACCAATGTAGTCATCCCGGACTGCTTCGCCACCTGCAGTGACACCAGTCCCAACCCCCTGTCACCAATGAACACATCAACCAGCTGCCTGTCGGATGGCCCCTGCACTAACCACTCAGACCACGTAGTCCGCACTCTCTCCCACCAACGAGCATACCCAACTGTGACCACTCCGGTGGACAAAAAACCAGGTCTCCTCCATTCGTCCGTCGGTGCTGGCCACGAACGCGCCTTCCCTAGCATGGCATACCGGAAGGTCGTGTCAACATTCCAAGGTCGGGCATAACCACAGGGGGGCTCCAAATCATAGCCAAAGGATAAGGCTAAGCGGTCTGGACTATAGCGTGCAACGAAATACCGGCAGGCGGCCGGCTTCCCGCCATCATCGGTCAATACCGGAAGCCACCCCGGAAAGAAGGCCACTAACAGGGATACCTCAAGCTCTGTCAAGTCTGCTCTGATGTCCAACCGTGAACTGATGTTCCGCGCAAAGAGTGTTATGTAGCAGGTTATGTGTGAGTGCAATGTTGGCATGTGTGTGTGCACGCGCGTGTGTTGAACAAGAGGAAAAGCCACAGCCATGGGCCTTGAGGCAGTGACTGCTGAGAGTTTTTATGTGTGTTTGTACGTGTATAGTGGTGTGTGTGTTGGGCAAGAGAGGAGCTACTGCCTGTGATGGATTTTGTGTGTGCATTTGTGTCAATATGGGTGTAAAGGACAAGAATGAGGGGGAACTGAATCAGCCGTGAAACAGTGGTGTAAGTGTGTGATGTGTGTAATGTGTGTTGTAATGTATAGGTATATATGTGGGAAACGAGTGTGTGTGGGTTTGTGAGATTGCATGAAGTAGGTTTGTGTATTGCATGCGTGTGATTCTAGTGTTATACATGTGCGTGATATTAGTGTGTATAGTGTGTTAGTGGTGAGCTAGTGCATGTGGTGTATTCTTGGTGATCAAACAATGAACAGTGAAGTGTAAGGAGGAAGAAGAAGATGGGGGAGCGTGAAATCGGTATGCTGTGAGGATAGTACATTGTGCTTACATTGTTGTACCATGTGACTGGAGGGCATCGTGTGATTGTTGTAAATTGTTGTAACTTTAAAAAAATTTGTTAGGGTAATATTAAAATTTTATATTTTTCTGATATTGTTTGACATTTTTAATGATTTTAGTAAGTTAAGTTTTCCTAAAATCCATTTAGAGCCATTAAAATCATTAATAAAATATGAAAAAATTACTATAATGCTTTTATGATATAGAAAAGTTTCGGTTTTAATGTCATAATTTTTATAGTTGATTTGATACTAAATCTGTATTGTATTTGATTTAGCAAAATGGATGATTTTAAAATGGTTACGATGCTTTCTCAATTCTGATTTTAATTTCTATATTTTCCTTATATACTATAAATCTATTAATCTAATTGTGGGACTTTGTTTAGAGATAGAAATATTAATGGCCATTCTTGGACTTTTCTTGTATTTAAAGAAATTATTTTAATTAAAAAATATTTAAAAATTCTAAAAATTCTTATTTTGAATTTTTATAATTTTTTTAAGCCCTAAAGGTATTTTATAAGGATTTATTATGAATTTTTGAGCTATCTTAATTTCTTATAGAGTGTACAGTGTATTCAGTTAGGTTGGTCATCCGAGCAATCTGTTTCGATTTGAGTTGTATTAACTATATTAGAGTGAGCAGCATTTTAGCAATTATTATTGGGTTCATAGTGTTAAGATGTTAAGCTTTATACTGATAATCAAATTGTTTAATTTAAGTTAATTCAGAGGATCTTGGATTGAGGTTCTTAGAATAACTTGGATCGAGGTAAGGGATTTTTATCCAAATCTAACTCCTCATAATTAACTCACATGTTATTCTGATTTGCTATCGTTATATCTTTTGACTCTGTTATATTAAAGCAGAATGTTTTATTGCCTCTAAACCGTTGCTTTGAGCCTTAAGTGTTGATTACAAAGTCTTATCGATGCTCATCATTCATTACTCACTGAGCATCGATTTATTCATTGCATTTGGGATTATTGTACTTTATCTATTGGCATGAGTTAGTATATTTTTTGCATTATAAGAATGGTGTGTATTGGGGGGATATAAGGATAGTTTGTTATTGCAGGAAACGTTAGTACCTTAATGGTCTAGCTAGTGTACATATATATATGTAATCACATTGTTAGTGAGCACTGCCTGTGTGACTTTGCAGTCACTCATGTTTAATATCATATGCATCGTTTACTATGCAATTACAATTGTTTCCATTGATATCAGATTTAAGGACTCGGTTGAATCTCTTCCCTTATTACTTTTGAAATAAATCTATTAATCGTTTATATTTCTTTTTCCGAAATTTGATTGACCTTACTGAGCTCTCAATCCTCTTTTTTTGCAAGTAATAATCAACAATAGAATAATAGGAAGAGTTAGAGCATGAATAAGAAGTCGACTGAAAATTTTATTATTTTGTTTACTTAAACCCCTACGAGGGAATCAATTTGTAAACTTACCAAATGGAGCACGTTAATTTAGTCCTTGCATTTAAGAACAATTTATTTAAGAGTTCGAGTTATCGTAGAAGATCTTATATACGTTGGACTTGTTTATAGAATTGACGTTATTGAATGATTAAGTGATTGATCGATTGATTGACTAAGGTTCTAAAAATTTCAGGTGTTACAGTTGGTATCAGAGCATAGATATATTATTTTGTAGACTTTAGAAGCATGTGAGGGAAAGCCTACATGCGACAAGAGGGTTAGGGAAAAACTTTAGTAACTTAGTTGAAGCGTAATAGTGGGTAAATACCAGATTCCGCAGCAAAAGCATGGTGGTCTTGAGTGTGACACTTAAGTGCCTATAGATTTAGCTACCATATTGGCTAAGTCAAAGCCTTATGCTTCAGAGGCCATTCGATGGTATCGATTTTGGTGACAACTCAATAAAAATGGATGGGCAACATATTTTCGTTCAAGTTATCACATGGTTTTGATTAGTTAGTTTCATAGATATAGCATTAATACAACTTTAAATATTGAGTTATAGTCTTGATAGTCAATGGAATACGGTTAGGAAGATTGAGTTTGATTATGTGTTGAGTAATCATGAGTTTGACGGATTAAGATGTTTATGGCCATAGAGTATATGACTCTAGAATGTGATATTGGCAATAGGATGAGAAATGCATTAGGCTGAAAGCGTGCAAATAATGTGGCAATTTTAGTTACTAGTTAACCTTAGTAGGCAACAAAATTTATGAGAATTAGTTATGTGGTGTGACATTCGTCCTTTGTATGCCAATAAATTAGAGTATTTATTACATAATGATTATCATTCATTGGTGCAATATTTGAGAATCAGTTATGTGGTCTGACATTAGTCCCTTGTAATATTTATGATGTTCGGTTTACTTTTTTGCTTATGTTTAGCCATTTCACTTTCGTAGATCCAATTAATGTTTTACATTTTTTATTCTTTTTCTCATCTCACTAAATGTATAGTTGCAATCTCTATCTTTATATGTTTGTACCTCTAATTTTCTTTCATTTTCTTTACCTTTGTCTAGAATCAAAAGTTTGATATTTTGTAGTACTATTATTCCGCGGTGACCATTTACTTTATCTATGAAATAAAATGCTCCCATGTGTAACGCACGGCATTACAGCTAATCATTAATTTATTAAGTATTAATTGACAAGTCAATATAGGATAAAAACAAGGATGAGTTCAAAATGTAGATATACAAGATCTATTTTCGAAACTCGCAAAAAGTAAAATAGAAAAAATCAAATGGAAGCAGTACTATTATTGCTAAAAATGAGAACAACATCTTACGCGGAGAAACAAATTGGAAATGCCCCGTACAACCAGAGAATTTAGGTTTTGATATGAACCACACCTTTGCCCATGGCTGTATGTATGTATCACCAACGCTTATTTTTGGATAATGTAGGGAAAGGACTGAAACACCCGCATGTAAGTCTCGATTAACATAGACACTTTTTTACAAGAAATGCATCCAAATGATAGTGTTTCCAGTTTTTCTTTGGTCGATTTTCTCACTTCATTGTACATAGACTAGTACCGATACCGGTGATGCTCAGTGTAATCTCTAAAGCTTTAAGGAAGGCCCTCCGTCTGCTCTGGAAGCACAACAACAGGGAAATGCATTTGAAATGAAAATGTTATCTTCTCGCAGTGGCGGACTTAAAATTTTTCGTCAATGGAGATAATAGTATATATGGCCTAGAGCAAATTATGAATTTATTTGTTGGAATTTAGAAGTACATCCGAAAAATTTGGGGCATCAAATGAACAAATTACGCATAAGTTTGTTTGTACAACCGTCTAAGACTCTTAACTAGTAAGCGGGCGTGTGTGTGATTTTGGGTGAGGCAAGGGTTTGGGGGGACGGGGATTTATTTCATTATTATATAAATATGAATCATAGTCCTCTACATCGAAATGAAAAATCATAAAAGAAGGTAAAAAGGCACAAGCTACTTATTTGACAAAATTATTATGTACACTTACACAACGTGCTAAAATGCATGCTCTGAAAATAGAGTCTAGAACATAAATGAAACACAGAGAGCTATTTTACTCACTTTCAAATTAATGAATACCCTTTAAAAATATAAAGTTAATTGTAAAAGGAGATAATATAGCGGTATCTAGTAGCGGTATCTGTGTTTTAATTGTTTTCCTCCAAGGTCATCTTTGATGCCGTTTCGACCATCTACTCTAATGTGTTTTTTAATACTTTCTAAAGCAATTAATTTAAAAACAGGTTTACATTGCAAAATTATTTTTAAAAAGTCATAGTGTTCTACAAATGTGATATCCTACATCGGATGTGGGATGATTTGTGATTCTCTGATAACACTCTGCCCATGAACTCATAAGTACCTACTTGACTAACTCTTTTGAGGATGTGTTGTCATGTGATTGGGCCTTGGACCATGATGTTACAACAAAGGCTTTGTACATAATTGAGGCTAAACAATTATAAGGATATAGCAATTCTTATCCATGTTACATTGTGAAGTATTGGGGTTAAACAGATAGAGATAAAAAGAAACTTTTAGCATGTGAAGTATTTATCTTAGCATTTCAAACATGATTTTCCTAATCTACCTTGGTGAGATATTATGTTGGTATTTTAAAGTGCTTTTGAGGAGTAAAAAGTCAAAATTAAGGCCTAATTTGTATACCATACAGTCATATTTATCATAAAGTGTCATACGTATTGTTCTTCTCAAATAGATTGTGGTAGATGGTTATTTTGTTGCGTAAAGTTAAAAATCTCTTATTTTTGCTGATTTTGTCTTTGCTTTCTAGATTGTCGATTGAGTTCTTAGTATAGAATAAATTCAAGTGATAATAGTCATAGCTAAGTCTTGATAAGTTGATTAGTTAATTGACAATATATAAAGCAATTTTGGATTTATGAGCTACAACACTTATTTTCAAATTTGATTTCTATTTCCTATACTCTTATTATATACATCCTTTTGAATTTAATGTTTATATTTTAGTTCTAGTGATCAAATCACACCTTAGTAACTTAATCAATTGATGAGGTGAACCTTTAGAGTTCGAGTACTTCACAAATTTAAGTCATATTAAGTTTGGTTCTCTTCCTTTTTTTTATTCATCTATAAGACTATACGATTTCTATTAGAGTTCGAGCTTACATAATTAAAATTAATTTCTTAAGTAACCTCTTATTTTGATATTTCAAAAGTACTGTCAAGAATTAAGTCATTTCCGATTTGTACGTTGCTTTTGTAATATCTTCTTTAAAAAAAAATTGAAGCATTAATCCTTGTTTTTTCTCATATTTAACGTATGTAAGATTTTTTTTTATTTTTATGTTAACGTACTTTTGAGATGTTAATACTTAAAATTAAGGCCTAGTAAATATGTATAGTGATTAGGTAGAATTCTAGAATATGTAGAATTTTTTTTTAGTTTTATATGGTTCACAAAAATTGGGCCAATTACATCCACGAATTGTTAATAGTGAATCAATGTGAAAAATCTAATAAGTAAAGGTAAATAACAAAAATAACACAAAAACATGCATGATGATATCTCGCTTAAGTAAAAGAGGTTATAAAAAAATGAAAAAAATGCTGAAAAAAAATCTTATGTGTCGCTTCCACAATCTATAATGTGCTTCGTCCTATACAAAATTTTTCCAAATGAATGAGGTTAGAACAATACACTATGACAGTTTTAGGTGTATTTTTTTAATTGTTATTGTTATTATAACTATATGAGAATTGAGGCAAATATTAACTGCTTTAGTTCATGAATCTTTACGATCATGAGTGTCTCGTAAGCTTATGGATGAACTTCATAGCTGAGTGGCCGGGTGAAAAATTCCATTGAAAAGAATTTCTAATTTATCAAATTCTGGAACAACTCGGGTAGTCTCACGAACATGCCTGCTAATTTTTATTTCTCATTCATTAACATAAAAAATAAATTTGTGAAACTGAGTTGTTATTGTTAGATTTATTTCATTCATCTTGACCCCATAATCAAGATCATTATAATCTTACAATAGCATAAACATAAGAACAATAAGGTTACGAACTCACCGGAATCAAAGAAAGTCATAGATTACCAAGGGTTTTATTCCGATGATGAAAGAACGCCAAGATGCGGAAGCGAACACGTACCCTTTGGTATTGATCATCACTACTCTTCTCTATTCTTGATGATGGAATAGAGTGGTGTATTTTTTTCTTTAGTCTGGGAGGCAAAGAGTGGTCAAAACATAATCATACCCTAGCCTCCAAGAAGAAAAGATATTTATATATAGAGAGAGTAGTGGGATCAACCTTAAAGCCTGCCAAATCTCAACCGTCCATCAAAGTTAAGAGATTAGGGTCTATAAGCCTTTTATACACAATAAGTCATTAGTGTATTGGATGCTAAATTAAATAGGCCCATAATGTTATTTAGCCAACATAATTAATTAATGTTCAAGTCAAATAAATAGTCAACAATAGTATGACCCGTTAGGCCACCTAATTGGATTGGACCGATCAAATCCAACATTCTCCCACTTGGCCAAGGGTTATACTAAGGTTGATGTCATAAGTTTTGACATAACAAAATTGAACAAAACATCCCGTAAGTTAGGCCAAATTTAACAAAAATACTAAAATGAATCGAAGATAGTATATATGCCTCTCAACGCCACAATACCGTTCTCCGGTTACAATCTCAGAACTTTTGCCAAATATGGCAGTCAAACAACTTAATGGACATGAACTGCATTGTTCCATAATAAATAACAATATGAACGAGTTCATGTGATCCTTACATGAGTGTTTGTTTCAGAATACCTCAAATGTGCACTTTTAACGAGAAGTAACAAACCATAATCATAATATCCAGAATCCAAAACAAAGGTGATCACAAAAATAAATGTCTCAAATCAAATACCCATCATCTAAGGGAAAGACTATCAACCAAACCCATGCTAGCAACATGTTCTCGAAAGAGAGTGGGTGGTAAGCCTTTCGTCATGGGATCCGCCAACATAGCGATCGTACTGATATGCTGAATAGACACTATTTGATTCTGAATTCTTTCCCTCACAACAAGATACTTAATCTCAATATGCTTCGTTCCACCACTTGATTTGTTGTTCTTGGAAAAGAAAACAGCAGCCTGATTGTCACAGAATATCTTCAGTGGTCTCGAAATGGTGTCAACCACTTTAAGTCCCGTAATGAAGTTCCTTAACCATACACCATGACACGAAGCCTCAAAACATGCCAAAAAATCTGCCTCCATGGTGTGAGAAGCCACTAATGACTACTTAACACTCTTCCATGAAATAGATCCTTCTGTGAGCATGAAGACATAACCTGATGTGGATTTCAGAGTATCTACACACCCTGCATAATCGGAATCGGAATAACCAATAACCTCAAGGTTATCTGACTTCCTATAGGTAAGCATGAAATCCTTGGTACCCTGTAAGTAGCGCATGACTTTCTTGGCTGCTTTCCAATGACCCATTCCTGGGTTTATTTGGTAACGTCCAAGCATGCCAACAACATACGCTATATCTGGGCGAGTACAGACTTGAGCATACATAAGACTCCCTACTGCTGATGCATAGGGAATACGCTCCATTTCGTCTTGCTCCAGTTGGTTCCTAGGACATTGTAGCAAACTAAATTTGTCACCCTTAACAACAGGGGCAACAATGGGAGCACAATTATGCATATTGAACCTTTTTAGAACCTTATCAATATAGGCTCTTTGGGACAATCCCAATATCCCACGAGACCTATCTCGGTGAATCTCAATGCCTATAACATAAGAGGCCTCTCCAAGATCTTTCATATCAAAATTCTTAGACAGAAAGTTTTTGGTCTCATGCAACATATGCATATCACTACTAGCAAGTAAGATATCATCTACATACAAAACTAGAATGATAAACTTACTCCCACTGATCTTTAGGTATATACATTGGTCCACTGCATTTTCTTTAAAGCCAAATTTACTAATCACATCATGGAACTTAAGATACCATTGTCTAGGGGCTTACTTTAATCTATATATGGATTTCTTCAACTGACATTTCATATGTTTCTTGTCTTTAACCATAAACCATTCTGGTTGCGTCATATAGACATTTTCATGCAAGTCACCATTAAGAAATACAGTCTTTACATCCATTTGATGTAGCTCTAAATCATAATGAGCAACTAAAGCCATGACTATTCAAAAGGAATCCTTTTTCGACACAGGAGAAAATGTTTCATTATAATATATCCCCTCCCTTTGAGTGAAACCTTTAGCGACAAGTCTAGCCTTGTATCTTTCGACATTACCTTTAGGATCTAGCTTAGTTTTGTAGACCCATTTACAGCCTACAGCTTTGGCCCCTTCAGGCAAGTCAACAAGGTCCTAAACTTCATTTATTTTCATTGACTCTCTTTCATGGCCTCAAGCCATTGAGTTGAGTGATCGCTCATAATAGCTTCTTTAAAGGATGTGGGATCATTTCCTATGCCTAGATTATAGTCAGCCTCATCTAGGTACACAATATAGTCATCAGAGATGGTTGTCCGTCTCTCTCTTCCTGACCTTCAAAGAGGTTGCTCATTAGCAGGAATTGGAGCAGGATCCGTAATAGGGGGCACATCATTAGGTACTACCTTGGGTGCATCGTTATCCTCTCTATGAGATAATGGTGCACCAACCTTTTGGATAACAGGAATAGAAACAAGATCCTGAATTTCCTCAAGGTTTATTATTCTTGGTGTACAACTCCCACTATACTCAGCATCTTCAAAAAATAATGCATGCCTAGTTTTAACAATTCTAGTGGTATGTGATGGACAGTAAAATCTGAAACCCTTAGACCTTTCAGGGTAACCTATAAAATGACAACTTATGGTCTTGGGATCGAGTTTCTTAGTATGCGGATTATAGACTTTTGCTTCAGCTAAACAGCCCCACACATGAAAATATTCTAAACTTGGTTTCCTCTGTGTCCATAATTCAAAAGGTGTTTTAGGCACAGGCTTACTAGGAACTCTGTTAAGAATATGCACAACTGTTTTAAGTGCTTCAACCCATAAAAACTCTGGTAGAGTGCTTTGGCATATCATACTTCGTAAACTATCCATGAGGGTACGATTTCTCCGTTCAGCTACACCATTCTGCTAGGGTGTACCTGGCATTGTATACTGAGCAACGATGCCACATTCTTCCAAATACAAGGCAAAAGGACTAGGGTTACGACCCGTTTCAGAGAATTTTCCATAATATTCTCCGCCTCTGTCAGATCTTACAACTTTAATCTTTAGGTCGAGTTGATTTTCAACTTCGGCTTTGTAAGTCTTAAACATGGCAAGTGAGTCAGATTTTTCATGAATGAGGTAAACATATCCATAACGAGAATAGTCATCAATAAAGGTGATAAAGTATCTATGACCACCAATACCCGATGTAGGGAAAGGTCCACAAATGTCAGTGCGGATAACCTTTAAAAGTCCCGTACTTCGAGTGGCACCACGTTTATTGCCTTTTATGTGACCTAGACGTTCATGCCACAATTTAGCAGAATTTTCATTCTCTCTTTTTCTCTTACCACAAGTTTTAGCAACTACATCATTCACGTTCATTGTTTTCAAGGATTCAGTAAAAGAAGCATTCAAAAGTAATTTGTAGAGGTTTCCCTCCAACAAACCAGAACCAGTAACTCTGGGGTAAAGAAAAAGAGAGAAGCCTTTATTCTCAAACTTAAACGAATATCCATAAGCGTCAAGTCTAGAAACAGAAATAAGGTTTCTAGTCATACTGGGAACATAAACAGTATCAACTAAATCCAAATTGAAGCCACTCTCCAAAACTAAATGGAGAGTTCTTACAGCTTCAACTTGAGCTTTCAACTTGAGCTTTCTCTTAATTTTCTACTAGAACATTACAGTCCCCTTTGTTTAACTTCTTCACGGAAAGGAATCCTTGCAATGAATTAGTTATGTGCACAGTTGCACATGTGTCAACCCACCATGTATTTAAAGGAGCATCAATTGTATAAGACTCATAACAAACACAAATAGATAAATTACCTTTCTTTTCCAACCATTCTCTGAATTTATGACATTCTTTCCTCATATGTCCTTTATCCTTACAAAAGTGACACCTGGGACCAGAAGAACCCTTGGTACTAGAAGCGCTTAACTTAACAGTACTAGTTACATAAGCATTCTTATTCCCTTGCACATTACCTTTGCCAAATTTCTTTCCTTTTCCTTTTCCTTTTCCTTTAGATGGACTAGTTATGGCAACGTGAGCATTATCATGTTGTTCAGACTTTAGCCTCTCTTCTTCTTGGACACACATGGAAATCAACTCGCTCATCTTCCACTTCTCTTTCTGCGTGTTATAGTTAAACTTAAAAGGACCAAACTGCGCAGGAAGGGAAGTCATAATAAAGTGCACGAGAAAACCTTCAAAGATTTCCATGTCCAAACCTTTTAGTTGAGAAGCCATATCATTCATCCGTAAAATATGCTCACGAACACCGTTTGATCCACTGTACTTGAGTGTAACCATTTTAGTGATGAGAGTAGTAGCATGTGCTTTGGAAGAATCCTAAAACTGTTCTTCAATATGAGCAAGGTACAGCTTAGCATTATCCGAGTCAGGAATGGCTCCTCGAATAGCAGTCGTAATGGAGCCTTTCATAATCATTAGGGATATGCGGTTGGAACGCTCCCACTTTTCATAAGCCGCCTTTTGCTCAGTAGAGCTTTCAGCCGTAAGGGCAATAGGCGCGTCAATCCGTAAAGCATAATCCAAATCCATAACTCCAAGGATTATGCTAATCTGCTCTTTCCATTTTCTAAAATTGGTGCCGCTCAATGATTCAATAGAGGAAAGATAGCCAGTAATTGCAGCAGGACTATATGCTAAACAATAACAATAATCATGCACGTTAGTACCGAAAATCCACATGATGAAGACAATTAGTTCATCATTTAACATAATAAAATAAATTGAGACATAAACAATTTATTTGTATGAAAAAGGTAAATACACAAAACCTTTCTCAAAAGAAAAAAAATTAACATATCACTTATAACCTTCCGTTGGGCCGGTTATTAACATACAAGTGTTTTTCCATCCTTAACAATTTGGAAATCATTAAAAGCAACATGAGTACAAATTATATCACCATTGAGCAGAAAATAATTTGACCAGTGCAACTTATTATTTCCTTTCTTTCCGCTTAAAAATTAAAATATAATCTTCCGTTGGGCCGATTAATATTTTAACTTATAAGCGTAACGTGATGTGGTTTATCATTATCTCAACTTATAAAGGCAATAAACTTCCGTTGGGCCGCTTACTACCAAAATAAGTAAGAACCACTAATTATTTCAAGTTCATTATCATAGTCTAGACATGCCAAACGAAGCATAAGATTTTTAGCATGATTTCGTAATTTTAGACTAATTCTTGCAATTATAATAATATTAAAACGTTATATTCATCAGTATCCCAATAATATAAGCCAATATTAAAATACATATGTTATCAATAATAACATATCAATTGAACAATTTCAATAGGGATATAATATTAAATGACGTTATAAATTTTATTTTACAAGGCCAATTAAAATAAACAAGACTTTTTGAAAACCACTTTTTTTTTAAAAAAAAATGGCCAAAACAGGCCCAAATTTGTACCTACAAGGCCTTTTCCTTAATTCGCCAAACAGGCTTAAGTCTGGCCTTTTTGGCCCAATCTCGCGGTAAACAGCAGGCCCTTTAACGGGCCTTTCACGGCCCAATTTCTCTGGCCTATTCAACATAGCCACCATCAGGCATCAGCCCCCTATATAATCTGGGCCATTGTAACAGGCCCAATTTCATAATTTCTGCTGGGTCAAATTTAATGATCCATATGGACCTTTTTCTGCGCCAAAAATAACACCAACATGCCTTTCGGCTGGGCCAATGCCACAGCCCAAATTCATACCCTAAGCTTTTGGCAACCTCAACCTTCAGCGCAGCAGCCCCCCTTTTTCTTATTTTTTTTTATTTATTCTTAAGTTAACATTAAACATAATCCATAAAAAATTCCAACAATCTTGAAAGGAAAGTCTATGTTCATGCAATTGATCAACCTTGCTCTGATACCACATGTTAGATTTATTTCATTCATCTTGACCCCATAATCAAGATCATTAGAATCTTACAATAACATAAACATAAGAACAATAGGGTTACGAACTCACCGGAATCGAAGGAAGCCATAGATTACCAAGATATTTATTCCGATGATGAAAGAACGCCAAGATGCGGAAGCAAACACGTATCATTTGGTATTGATCTTCACTACTCTTCTCTATTCTTGATGATGGAATAGAGTGGTGTATTTTTTCTTTACTCTAGGAGGTAAAGAGTGGCCAAAACATAATCATACCCTAGCCTCCAAGAAAAATAGATATTTATATAGAGAGAGTAGTGTGATCAACCCTAAAGCTTGCCAAATCTCAACCGTCCATCAAAGTTAAGAGATCAGTGTCTATAAGCCTTTTATACACAATAAATCATTAGTGTATTGGATGCTAAATTAAATAGGTACATAATGTTATTTAGCCAATTTAATAAATTAATGTCCAAGTCAAATAAATAGTCAACCATAGTATGACCCGTTAGGCCACCTAATTGGATTGGACCAATCAAATCCAAAAGTTATTAGTATTTTAAATAACTTAAAGATTTACGTCATATTTGGTTTTTTTTTTTTTTTCCATTGCATTTATTGGTGTAAGTGATTTTCAATTTGGAGTTTGAGGTAATTGAATAGAAATTAAAAAACAAATTTAAGTTAAAGTGTCATGATGGTTAAGGATGGCAATGGGGCGGGTCGGATGCGAATCTTATCAGATCCGTACCCGCCCCGCTATCTCTGAAACCCCAGCGCGCCCCGTACCGGGTTATATAATTTCAATACCACATCCGACCCTAAAATACTATAGAAAACCCGTCCCCGCCCTCAAGCCCTCGAAACCCTTCCAAGCAGATAGAATGGAGCCAACGCTTTATTCTTAAACAGATCATCCATGGCCACCACAAATAAAAACGTCATGGAAAATTTTAACAAAGTATTTGAGAACAAGGTTCATTACAATAGCTTTTGATACGATTTCTACAAAAAAAAAATTAAAATTGCTAGATTCAAAAACAAGTGGCGATGTCGCGATCGTCGATAGAGGCATTCGATACACCGTTGCAGCAATCGAAAGTGGAAGAGCTTCGACGGCCGACTAGAGGTTTCACGTGGTGGAGATGGGTAAGTGACCGGTGGAGATGAGCCACACCTTGATAGTTCATAACTAGTACATTTGAAGTGATTATGCTTTCGAGTGAATCAAGGAGTGGACTAAGTAGTTCGAGTCACTGTGCGGCGTAGAGAAGCAGTGACTGTGAGGGGTTTGGTCGGTGGAGGCCGTAGAGAGAAGGGAGAAGGGAGATCGTAGAGAGGAGAAGATGTTGGCGGCTGAGAGGAGAGGATCAGAGAAATAGAATGTATTGGTAGGGTTTTTGTCCACCATTTATATTATGGAGATGGACGGCTGGGATTGCACAGATCTAGGATTAAGATAAAAATTAATTATAAAACATATGCAGGGCGGGGCGGGGCGGTTAGGCTAAATACCAAAGCCGACCCACACTCGATACGGGTTTAAATTTTTAATACCATACCCGCTCCTATAAGATCGGGGCAGATCGGATATCCGCCGGTTGCGGATCAAATTGACATCCCTAATGATGGTATTTTAAACTATTTTTAAGAATGAAGTGTTATTAAATTTGTATATTATTTATGTAAAAAGAAAAGAAATCTTTTTCATTTCTGAATTGTTAATCTTTAATTTCAAACATGATTTTCGTACTTCACACTTTTGAAATTTTTCTTAGGGATAATATCATTTTACTCCCCTGAACTATCCCCGTTTTGTTATTTTGGTCCCTGAACTTTAAAATTCGTTAAATCAGTCCCTGTACTTTGTGCCGTTATCAATTTAGTCCCTCTGTTGGGATTTCCCGTAAAAAAAGACCACGTGACAGGCACGGGTCATTTTTTGAGGGGTATTTCTGGCAAGCGAAGAAGGTATTCTCGGGGTTAACCACCGTCTGCCGCTTGGCAATCTGCCCGACCAGCCGGTCCCTGTTCTTGGTCCATGCCACCACGGATGGCGTCGTATGCTGCCCTTCGACGGTGGTGATAATCACCGGCTTGCCGCCCTCCATGGCCCCCACGGCCGAGTTGGTGGTCCCTAGATCGATCCCCACCACCTTCTCGGCCACCACTCGGAGCGGGCTCGTGGCGCCGTATCCCCGTCGACCAAAACCTTGTCATCAGCCTGTTAGCCTCCTCAATCACCACTACCAACCAACCCAAACCCCCAACTGTCGGCACTTCTACATCAACCGTTCGGGGCGCGCGGCTTGATCCACGAGACGGTGGTCCATGCCCACCCCTGCCCTTTCTTCGGCCACCCTTCCCCCCCCGCCCCCCGCCCCCTCCGCCAGGTCTGGGGTAGCCTCAACGCCCTCATCAGTCGCCTCCGCATCGCCTTCGAGGAGAACGGAGGCAAGCCCGAGTCGAACCCGTTCGGGGCGCGCGGCTTTACCTTCGCGATTCGCAGTCCAAAGCACCAGGGGTCAACTACGAGAAAAAGAAGCGGAAGCAGCCGACTCAGCTGCAGCAGCAGCAACAACCTCCACAGTTGCCGCCTCCGAGTTGAGGATATCAACTTTCTCGAGATCCGGGTTACTCAAAGGGAGAGGGAGAGAAACAAGCAGATAGAGAGAGAGAGAAGGGGGGAATAATTACTGGAAACACCCCTCAAAAAAGACCTGTGCCTATCAGTGGTCTTTTTTGACGGGAAATCCCAACGGAGGGACTAAATTGATAACGACACAAAGTACAGGGACTGATTTAACGACTTTTAAAGTTCAGGGACCAAAATAACAAAACGTGGATAGTTCAGGGGAGTAAAATGATATTATCCCTTTTTTTAATCTTTAAAGTACTTTTGAGGTGTTAGTAGTTAAAATTAAGGAGTGATGTGTAAGTATATTAAATAGGTAGAGTTTTAAAATGCGTAGAATTAATTTTCTATTGCTTATTATAACTATGTCAATAAAACTTGCAAATGCTTAAATAATAAACTATTGTAGAAAATTACGATGCTTGTGTGACTTTAACAAGTAGAGGTAAAAAAGAACTGAAACACCAAAAACATATTTTATGTCGTCTCCACGTCTCATAATGATATTGTTGTATTTATTTATTTATACGATATAGTTTCAATCAAAACATTCAAGAAGTTAAGTTGAAAAAAGAAATAATTGAAAAGAAGTCACTTCAAAAGTCGTAAGAAGATAGATTTGGATCTAGATTTCGTAAACGGAAAAAATCAGCACCTTATGCTTTTGAACTTACATATACCGAAACGAGTGCATTGGCCGTAGAACGGCTTGGATTAGAACTGGTCAGGGGTGGATAATACACGCCATAGTTGTATACCGATGAATTGTAGCTCACGTTGGTCACTCCACCTGAACCAAGTGTTGTAGATGGTAGAGACTGCGACCTATGGACTCCACCTGAACCAAGTGCCGAACCGCCCGGTGTCGATGGTTGAGATGACGTCTAATTAAATATAATATAACACCTAATTAGTTGGATTTTAGAAATGAAAAATTCTAGGGAAAAAAAGGATTAGAGGTTTAAAAGGCAAATACCTTATCAGTTGAATCGAAATACATATAATTATAGATAATTAAGCTTGTTACGACCCTACTACTGAAATTGCAATTGTTTCTACGCAAAATTTTGGGAGATCAGAGTGACAGAAGTGTCGTTGTAGGTATTTAATAACCGAGAAAATTCGCTGTTGACAATTTTTTTCAAAATCTGCAAAAGAAAAGTACATCATCAATTACCTGATTCGTATCTGAATTTTTCTTGACTTCCAATAGAGTGTAGTTATCCAAGAACCGCGAGGAACCGTTGTTATGATGATGGTTAATATCATGGCTGCAGTAACAATCAAGGCAAACAGAGAATCCACCATCTGGGTTTTCGAAGCAATCCACACACGTGAAATATACGTCATTTATGAAGTTACTACAATGCTTACAAAACGGCCTTCCACTTTTAACTATACTAGTAGTCATGCACGTGCGTTGCACGTGAATATTTTCTCTATCATTTTTTAGGAATTGTCCTCAATATACTTATAGAGACAAATTATCTTTATTCTCCAATAAGATGCGACGAGCCTAAACTTAAATTGCTATTAATATTATTACATACATCACTGCTTTTCAACTTCTCAAATTAGGGTAGTATCACTTTTTCTTTCAAAACATATCCTACTGCATGTAACACAGACTCAATCATGTCGTGCACACAAGTTCACCTTAATTTCCAGATTTCCCAATGATCTAGAAGTTTTCCTTTCATGTCCAAAATGAGGCTACATAGAGGGTAGTAGATAGCAGAAGTCTCATTAATACTGCATTCCAATGTTGATAACCTGTAGACACTTGAACATGCAAAAAGTCTCAACTTTCAAATACTTACTCTTATTTTGCCAGGAAAAAAAGGCCAAGCAAGTTGTTTAACCATGGCCAAAGGAAACAAATAACGTTGATCTAATGGTACAAACAAATTATCAAATGCAATGACCAAAAATATACAAATGTAAAAGTTCAATGGAACATGAGAGCCATAAAAGTTCAAATATAAACTATTTTCTTGGTGCAAACAAGTCCAATAGCTGACGGAGCTTAACGAAAGTTAGTTTTCTTAGAGGCAATCCTATCTATAGTTGAAAATCCATCTTCTAAACACATGGCACCGTTGTCACCATCATATATATATTGTTTCTTATATATGCTAACGATAGTATTCCTTATCTCTTGAATAAGATCCATCCTTCACTATCTGTACCCACCATAGCGATAGAAACCCACCACCAAATGTTAACAACATCAGTTGCTATAAATTATAAAATGCTCGATCCCACTATCCCGCACCAGTCCACTACCACCACCAGTCCACCATCACACCCCTACCACTTTTTTCTGCCTCACCGATATCACGCGGACAACAGCTATACAACCAGCATACTCACTTGCAACTCCTCCGTTATCTCTTTTCAAATCCATTACCCAAAAGTTTACCTTCATATTAATCCCAATCACTACTCTACAAATTCAACAACTCACCAATGCCATCGTCCTATGCAAGTTACATCATCAACAACAATTATAGACGAGGAACTCTTCCACATACATATAATATAAAGCACTGCATATGACGAATATGATAAAGATGAAATAAATCCAGGCCCACAATATAGAAAGAGATTATTTATTAGGGAAAAGTAAATGGAACCAATATATGTAGACAATGCTTATAAAAATGTTCTTCCAACTCAAAAAATGCTGGAGATGAAAAAGGTAAGATGCAATGGAGATGGGTGAGCGACAATGATGATGGTTCAATTGAAGAGATGACATGGCTGATTAGTAAGGCAACAATGGTGGCCATGGGGACAAAAAAGGAGGATCATAGTTGGATTGTGGCGTATAGTGGTAGGTCAAGTGGGGGAAGGCTTGAAAGATCTATCTATATTCTTAATCTTGTTGTGGGGGAAGGCTTGCAAGATCTTCATAATTCGATTGCTAGTATTTGATATGCAGTAAGATATGGAGGTCTACTCTAGCTAGGCTTAAAACTTTTAAAAAAATGTGCAGAAAGAAGAAGATTGATAGCAAGAGTCTTATAAGCTTAGATGTCCCCACCCGGTGGAGTTCTACTTACTCAATGTTAAAAAAAAGCCGAAAAAGGTTCAAAAAGCTTTTGAACAGCTAGATGAGGATGACTTAGACTTCGGAAGGTACTTTCTTAGTAATGATGACGATGATGACAATGTTGGTGAGAGGAGGAGGCTAAAGCTTGGGCCTCCTTCGTTGGATGATTGGAGAAGTGCTAAAATGATTATTCGATTTTTAAAACTATTCTATGATGCAGCCTTGCATTTTTCAGCTTCTTTACATGTGACGTCAAATGTCCTTTTTCACGAGGTGATGGGGTTATGCAAAAAATTGGTTACTTTATCTAACAGTAGGGATAATCTCTAGTGTTCTATGGCAAAGAATATGTTGAAGAAGTTTGAGAAGTGTTGGGGAACTTTTGACAATCTGAATTTGTATTTGTATGTTGCGGTTGTGTTCGACCCCCGTTACAAGCTTAAGTATGTTAAGTTCGTTTTAAGTCAAGTGTGCAATAATGTGTCGGTTAAAGAGGTCGTGAAAAAGGTGAAGTAAAGTTTGGTTAAGTTGTTTGAGCATTATGAGAAAGGGGATGATGAATCACAAAAATCAGTAAGTAATATTTCTAAGGATAATGTGGCTGAACTTGAGGAAGAGGAGTCTTTGGCAGCTCAGTACAAGAGGCTTTTGGAGGAGGAGGATAGCATAGAGAGCAAGTCAGAAGTGGATAGATATCTAGTTGAGAGTTGTGAAGATCCCGTTGTAAATGCAGAATTAGATATCTTAGGATGGTGGAAGCTTAATAGTCAGAAGTATCGTGTCCTCTCCCAAGTAGCACGACATGTTTTAGCTGTCCCAATTTCTACAGTTGCATCCGAGTCGGCATTTAGCACTGGAGGTCGTGTGCTGGATCCATTTCGTAGCTCTCTCGCTCCACGAACGGTAGAATCACTTATTTGTACTCAGAATTGGCTACAAAATCCTTCAAAAACTATTGATCTGCGAGAAGCCATGGACGAGATTGAAAAACTTGAAGAGTACTTTTCAGGTAAAATTAATTGTTTTTTTTATGTTCCTTGTATGAGCTAAAATGTGTTCTAAAATCATTTGACATTCTCCCATTTCTATTTTTTCAGAAAATGCACAAGGGTCTACGTCGCATGCGCCAAATATTATTGATCATGGTAAGTCGCTTTTGGACAACTTATTAGTTTATAAAACCTGTTTTAGAATAGCATTCTAAAAGATGTGTGGGTTGGAGTACCTCGAATAACAGCAGCCTGTTTTAGAATAGCATTCTAAAAGATGTGTTGGTTGGAGTATTTCGAATAGCAGCAGCCTGTTTTAAAATAGCATTCTAAAAGATTTATTTTGCACGACAAGTATTATAGCAAGTATTATCAATTATCAACATCATTGATGAAGGTGACCACTAGTATCTGAACGAAAGATGCCTAAGCAGGTAGTTGCAATTGAGCGAATTTTAAGCTTTAGATGGCAGATATCAATTGAGGTTCTTTAATGCTCTTGGGATGATCTCAAATGAACCTCTAACCCAGGCAACTTCAAGTAACAATTTTTTTATTCCGTCCAAAAAATTTACTTACTTATTTATCACACACAGAGAGAATTCTCCCATTCCAAGTATCTCAATTCCCATAACATTTGAGCACAAAGTCTTAGAATATCTGTTAAATCAATCCTGACATCAATTAATTTTCAGAAAGGGGACATGAACTAATTTAGTGGAAAGTATGTTCATATAGACTCAGAAATAAATTCTCATGAATCAATTCCCAAGTCAAGTCTAAATGAAGTACATAATTGTAGACCTGTTATTGTAGACAACATGGAATATGTGCAATTGTAGACAACATGGAATATGTTCAGTGTGTAACACCTTTAAGGACTGATCATATTATGTTTATTTAATTTGCACCTGTTTTGCAGATTAAACCATATGGTGAAAAATGGGATCTTTGCTTAAAGCGTTGAAATGTTGAAGTTCTTGTTGGATTGGCCATTTTACAAGGGCTGATGATGTTGTGCTCTTATTGTTTCAAACGATTTGTCTCATATAACTTATCATTTACTTTATTTGGACTAGATTTATGGTTCACCTAGTAAAACAATGTAAATTCATTTCACTTTTGCTTTGCTGACTATTTCAATTTATCTTGTAATGCAACAATTATTATTACACTATTATTTTCTTTGAACGCTACATAATGTTTAAACTACCTCAAACCGATTCGAACCGTTTAATTTAAACCGATTGAACCGTTCAAACCGAGGTGTCTTGGTTCGGTTTGGTTTGAGAATTTGTGAACCGAGGTCCATTGGTTCGATTTACGGTTTGACCCCTAAACCGAACCAAACCGAACCGTACTCACCCCTAGTCATGCCCCTCTCTCTTTTGGGATAGAATGAGAAACTCATAAAATAATACTTATATCTTAAATAAACGTGCATCAAATATTATCAAATAATTTGGAATGAAGGGAGTATAAATTTCATGTATATCTTATTTTAAGATTAAAGTACAAAGCAAGTACTTTTCAAAATTTTCTATTTTTAAGTTCCAACGTTTGAGTACAATTTGTTAAAAATGACGCTTAATCTTAATTATACTTTCTTTTTTTTACTTTTTAATTAAAAAATCGATACTGTAGTCTAAGTTTCTCTTGATAGTGTACTCTAAAGCTCTCTTTTATATTTATCTAGCATGACCTTTTTCATCGTAGGAGTAAAATAAGGCTATTAATTTAGTTGTAGATGTAATTTAGCATATATTTGCCTTAAGATTTTTACTTTTAACACAAATTTTACCTAATCATCTAAAAAGTATATATACATATGTGTCTGTGTGTGTCCTTTTGAAATCCATACTACAAAATGTATGTGTGAAGTTGATATCAGATAATGGTAATGAACTAAGTAACTTCAATAATGTTCACAAATCTACGTTTTTCATACTATATTTATGTATACGTATTACATGTTTAATATAAATACAAATTCAACAAAAGTTCATCAAGAATAATTTGTAACTCATATCATTCATTAAATAAAGACATGTATCATCAAAAGAAAAAGAAAAAAAAACATATTACCTATGGCATAAGGTTTTGAGAGTTAAGAAAAGTATAGGGTTAATTACATCCATGACCTTGAGGTTAGGATAAAATTACAAGTATGCCCATTAATTGGAACAAATAACACTTATGTCCGTTAACCGAACGAAAATACTAAAAGCATGTAAAGATCAAAATGTCCATCACTTAGGAATGTAAATTTTCAAATGTCATTCCTCATCCCTTCATCTCACCCATACAGTCCCACCACTATTATCCATTTAGACTTCTTGAGCTCCATCACACACAAAGACAACATATACATGCATCCACACACATGCGTGCACCCATCCACACACACATAGACAATATGTGCGCGTACACACACACACACACACACACACACACACACACACACACATAGATATAGACAGTATACACACACACACCCATACACACGCCCCCCTTCCACCCACCCCTACCCTGCCAACCGGCCCACAATCACATCCCACCATCATTGTGTTCTTTACCTTTTTCACCTTTCCTCAGCCTTATCACCCTAGTCAATTGTCAAAGCTTTCTCATTCTACTCACTTGTAACAAACCATCACAATATAGCAATTCTTATCCATGTTACATTGTGAAGTATTGAGGTTAAACAGCTAGAGATAAAAAGAATCTTTTAGCATGTGAAGTATTTATCTTAGCATTTCAAACATGATTTTCCTAATCTACCTTGGTGAGATATTATGTTGGTATTTTAAAGTGATTTTGAGGAGTAAAAAGTTAGAATTAAGGCCTAATTTGTATACCATACAGTCATATTTATCATAAAGTGTCATACGTATTGTTCTTCTCAAATTGATTGTGGTAGATAGTTATTTTGTTGCGTAAAGTTAAAAATCTCTTATTTTTGCTGATTTTGTCTTTGCTTTCTAGATTGTCGATTGAGTTCTTAGTATAGAATAAATTCAAGTGATAATAGTCATAGCTAAGTCTTGATAAGTTGATTAGTTGATTGACAATATATAAAGCAATTTTGGATTTATGAGCTACAGCACTTATTTTCAAATTTGATTTCTATTTCCTATACTCTTATTATATACATCCTTTTGAATTTAATGTTTATATTTTAGTTCTAGTGATCAAATCACACCTTAGTAACTTAATCAATTAATGAGGTGAACCTTTAGAGTTCGAGTACTTCACAAAATTAACTCATACTAAGTTTGGTTCTCTATTTTTATTTTATTTTATGCATCTATAAGACTATACGATTTCTATTAGACTTCGAGCTTACATAATTAAAATTAATTGCTTAAGTAACCTATTATTTTGATATTTTAAAAGTATTGTCAAGAATTAAGTCATTTCCGATTTGTACGTTGCTTTTGTAATATCTTCTTTAAAAAAAAATTGAAGCATTAATCCTTGTTTTTTTCTCATATTTAACGTATGTAAGATTTTTTTTTTTTTTTATGTTAACGTACTTTTGAGATGTTAATACTTAAAATTAAGGCCTAGTAAATATGTACAGTGATTAGGTAGAATTCTAGAATCAGTAGAATTGTTTTTTTTTTAGTTTTATATGGTTCACAAAAATTGGACCAATTACATCCACGAATTGTTAATAGTAAATCAATGTGAAAGAGCTAATAAGTGAGGGAAAATAAGGAAAAAAAAAACACAAAAACATGCATGAGGAAAACTCGCCTAAGTAAAAGAGGATACAAAAAAATGAAAAAAATGCTGAAAAAAAATCTTATGTGTCGCTTCCACAATCTAATGTGCTTCGTCCTATACAAAATTTTTCCAAATGAATGAGGTTAGGACAATACACTATGACAGTTTTAGGCGTAATTTTTTAATTGTTCTTGTTATTATCGCTATATGAGAATTGAGGCAAATTTTAACTGCTTTAGTTCATGAATCTTTACGATCATGAGTGTCTCGTAAGCTTATGGATGAACTTCATAGCTGAGTGGCCGGGTGAAAAATTCCATTGAAAAGAATTTCTAATTTATCAAATTCTGGAACAACTCGGGTAGTCTCACGAACATGCCTGCTAATTTTTATTTCTCATTCATTAACATAAAAAATAAATTTGTGAAACTGAGTTGTTATTGTTAGATTTATTTCATTCATCTTGACCCCATAATCAAGATCATTATAATCTTACAATAGCATAAACATAAGAACAATAAGGTTACGAACTCACCGGAATCAAAGAAAGTCATAGATTACCAAGGGTTTTATTCCGATGATGAAAGAACGCCAAGATGCGGAAGCGAACACGTACCCTTTGGTATTGATCATCACTACTCTTCTCTATTCTTGATGATGGAATAGAGTGGTGTATTTTTTTCTTTACTCTAGGAGGCAAAGAGTGGCCAAAACATAATCATACCCTAACCTCCAAGAAGAAAAGATATTTATATAGAGAAAGTAGTGTGATCAACCCTAAAGCCTGCAAAATCTCAACCGTCCATCAAAGTTAAGAGATTAGGTCTATAAGCCTTTTATACACAATAAGTCATTAGTGTATTGGATGTTAAATTAAATAGGCCCATAATGTTATTTAGCCAATATAATTAATTAATGTCCAAGTCAAATAAATAGTAAACCATAGTATGACCCGTTAGGCCACCTAATTGGATTGGACCGATCAAATCCAACATTCTCCCACTTGGCCAAGGGTTATACTAAAGTTGATGTCATAAGTTTCGACATAACAAATTGAACAAAACATCCCGTAAGTTAGGCCAAATTTAACAAAAATACTAAAATGAATCGAAGATAGTATATGTGCCTCTCAACTCCACAACACCATTCTCCGGTTACAATCTCAGAACTTTTGCCAAATATGGCAGTCAAACAACTTAATGGACATGAACTGCATTGTTCCATAATAAATAACAATATGAACGAGTTCATGTGATCCTTACATGAGTGTTTGTTTCAGAATACCTCAAATGTGCACTTTTAACGAGAAGTAACAAACCATAATCATAATATCCAGAATTCAAAACAAAGATGAACAAAAATAAATGTCTCAAATCAAATACCCATCATCTAAGGGAAAGACTATCAACCAAACCCATGCTAGCAACATGTTCTCGAAAGAGAGTGGGTGGTAAGCCTTTCGTCATGGGATCCGCCAACATAGAGATCGTACTGATATGCTGAATAGACACTATTTGATTCTGAATTCTTTCCCTCACAACAAGATACTTAATCTCAATATGCTTCGTTCCACCACTTGATTTGTTGTTCTTGGAAAAGAAAACAGCAGCCTGATTGTCACATGATATCTTCAGTGGTCTCGAAATGGTGTCAACCACTTTAAGTCTTGTAATGAAGTTTCTTAACCATACGTACACCATGACACGAAGCCTCAAAACATGCCATAAAATCTGCCTCCATGGTGTGAGAAGCCACTAATGACTGCTTAGCACTCTTCCATGAAACAGGTCCTTCTGCAAGCATGAAGACATAACCTGATGTGGATTTCAGGGTATCTACACACCCTGCATAATCGGAATCGGAATAACCAATAACCTCAAGGTTATCTGACTTCCTATAGGTAAGCATGAAATCCTTGGTACCCTGTAAGTAGCGCATGACTTTCTTGGCTGCTTTCCAATGACCCATTCCTGGGTTTATTTGGTAACGTCCAAGCATGCCAACAACATACGCTATATCTGGGCGAGTACAGACTTGAGCATACATGAGACTCCCTACTGTTGATGCAGAGGGAATACGTTCCATTTCGTCTTGCTCCAGTTGGTTCCTAGGATATTGTAGCAAACTAAATTTGTCACCCTTAACAACATGGGAAACATTGGGAGAACAATTATGCATACTGAACCTTTTCAGAATCTTATCAATATAGGCTCTTTGGGACAATCCCAATATCCCACGAGACCTATCTCGGTGAATCTCAATGCCTATAACATAAGAGGCCTCTCCAAGATCTTTCATATCAAAATTCTTAGACAGAAAGTTTTTGGTCTCATGCAACATATGCATATCACTACTAGCAAGTAAGATATCATCTACATACAAAACTAGAATGATAAACTTACTCCTACTGATCTTTAGGTATATACATTGGTCCACTGTAATTTTTTTAAAGCCATATTTACTAATCACATCATGGAACTTAAGATACCATTGTCTAGAAGCTTGCTTTAATCCGCATATGAATTTCTTTAACATACATTTCATATGTTCATTGCCTTCAACCATAAACCCTTCTGGTTACGTCATATAGACATTTTCATGCAAATCACCATTAAGAAATGCAGTCTTTACATCCATTTGATGTAGCTCTAAATCATAATGAGCTACTAAGGCCATGATTATTCGAAAGAAATGCTTTTTCGACACAGGAGAATATTTTATTATAATCTATCCCCTCTCTTAGACAGGAAGGGAAGTCATAATAAAGTGCACGAGAAAACCTTCAAAGATTTCCATGTCCAAACCTTTTAGTTGAGAAGCCATATCATTCATCCGTAAAATATGCTCACGAACACCGTTTGATCCACTGTACTTGAGTGTAACCATTTTAGTGATGAGAGTAGTAGCATGTGCTTTGGAAGAATCCTAAAACTGTTCTTCAACATGAGCAAGGTACAACTTAGCATTATCTGAGCCAGGNATGGCTCCTCGAATAGCAGTCGTAATGAAGCCTTTCATAATCATTAGAGATATGCGGTTGGAACGCTCCCACTTTTCATAAGCCGCCTTTTGCTCAGTAGAGCTTTCAGCCGTAAGGGCAATAGGCGCGTCAATCCGTAAAGCATAATCCAAATCCATAACTCCAAGGATTATGCTAATCTGCTCTTTCCATTTTCTAAAATTGGTGCCGCTCAATGATTCAATAGAGGAAAGATAGCCAGTAATTGCAGCAGGACTATATGCTAAACAATAACAATAATCATGCACGTTAGTACCGAAAATCCACATGATGAAGACAATTAGTTCATCATTTAACATAATAAAATAAATTGAGACATAAACAATTTATTTGTATGAAAAAGGTAAATACACAAAACCTTTCTCAAAAGGAAAAATTAACATATCACTTATAGCCTTCCGTTGGGCCGGTTATTAACATACAAGTGTTTTTCCATCCTTAACAATTTGGAAATCATTAAAAGCAACATGAGTACAAATTATATCACCATTGAGCAGAAAATAATTTGACCAGTGCAACTTATTATTTCCTTTCTTTCGGCTTAAAATTAAAATATAATCTTCCGTTGGGCCGATTAATATTTTAATTAATAAGCGTAACGTGATGTGTTTTATCATTATCTCAATTTATAAAAGTCAATAAACTTCCGTTGGGCCACTTACTGCCAAAATAAGTAAGAACTACTAATTATTTCAAGTTCATTATCATAGTCTTGACATGTCAAACGAAGCATAATGTTTTAGCATGATCTCGTAATTTTAGACTAATTTTTAAAATTATAATAATATTGACATGTTATATTCATCGGTATCCCATAATATAAGCCAATATTAAAATACATATGTTATCAATAATAACATATCAATTGAACAATTTCAATAGGGATATAATATTAAATGACTTTATAAATTTTATTTTACAAGGCCAATTAAAATAAACAAGCCCTTTTGAAAACCCATTTTTAAAAAAAAAATGGCAAAAACAGGCCCAAATTTGTACCTACAAGGCCTTTTCCTTAATTCGCCAAACAGGCTTAAGTCTGGCCTTTTCGGCCCAATCTCGCCGTAAACAGCAGGCCCTTTAACGGGCCTTTCACGTCCCAATTTCTCTGGCCTATTCAACACAGCCACCATCAGGCATCAGCCCCCTATATAATCTGGGCCATTGTAACAGGCCCAATTTCATAATTTCTGCTGGGTCAAATTTAATGATCCATATGGACCTTTTTCTGCGCCAAAAATAACACCAACATGCCTTTCGGCTGGGCCAATGCCACAGCCCAAATTCATACCCTAAGCTTTTGGCAACCTCAACCTTCAGCGCAGCAGCCCCCCTTTTTCTTATTTTTATTTATTTATTCTTAAGTTAACATTAAACATAATCCATCAAAAATTCCAAGATTCTTAAAAGAAAAGTTCTATGTTCATGCAATTGATCAACCTTGCTCTGATACCACATGTTAGATTTATTTCATTCATCTTGACCCCATAATCAAGATCATTAGAATCTTACAATAGCATAAACATAAGAACAATAAGGCTACGAACTCACCGGACTCGAAAGAAGTCATAAATTACCAAGAGTTTTATTCCGATGATGAAAGAACGCCAAGATGCGGAAGCGAACACGTACCCTTTGGTATTGATCTTCACTACTATTCTCTATTCTTGATGATGAAATAGAGTGGTGTATTTTTTTTCTTTAATCTGGGAGGCAAAGAGTGGCCAAAACATAATCATACCCAAGCCTCCAAGAAGAAAATATATTTATATATAGAGAGAGTAGTGGGATCAACCCTAAAGCCTGCCAAATCTCAACCATCCATCAAAATTAAGAGATTAGAGTTTATAAGCCTTTTATACACAATAAGTCATTAGTGTATTGGATGCTAAATTAAATAGGCCCATAATGTTATTTAGCCAATATAATTAATTAATGTCCAAGTCAAATAAATAGTCAACCATAGTATGACCCGTTAGGCCACCTAATTGGATTGAACCGATCAAATCCAAAAGTTATTAGTATTTTAAATAACTTAAAGATTTAAGTCATATTTGGTTTATTTTTTTTTTCCATTGCATTTATTGGTGTAAGTGATTTTCAATTTGGAGTTTGAGGTAATTGAATAGAAATTAAAAAAAAAATTAAGTTAAAGTGTCATGATGGTTAGGGATGGCAATGGGGCGGGTCGGATGCGGATCTTATAAGATCCGTACCCGCCCCGCTATCTCTGAAACCCCAGCGCGCCCCGTACCGGGTTATATAATTTCAATACCACATCCGACCCTAAAATACTATAGAAAACCCATCCCCGCCCCGCCCCGCCCTCAAGCCCTCGAAACCCTTCCAAACAGATAGAATGGAGCCAACGCTTCATTCTTAAACAGATCATCCATGGCCACCACAAATAAAAACATCATGGAAAATTTTAACAAAGTATTTGAGAACAAGGTTCATTACAATAGCTTTCGATACGATTTCTACAAAAAAAATATATTTTAATTGCTAGATTAAAAAACAAGTGGCGATGTCGCGATCGTCGATGGAGGCATTCGATACACCGTTGCAGCAATCGGAAGTGGAAGAGCTTCAACGGCCGACTAGAGGTTTCACATGGTGGAGATGGATAAGTGACCGGTGGAGATGAGTCATACCTTGATAGTTCATAACTAGTAAATTTGAAGTGCTTATGCTTTCGAGCGAATCAAGGAGTGGACTAAGTAGTTCAAGTCACCGTGCGGCGTAGAGAAGAAGTGACTGTGAGGGGTTTGGTCGGTGGAGGCCGTAGAGAGAAGGGAGAAGGGAGATCGTAAAGAGGAGAAGATGTTGGCGGCTGAGAGGAGAGGAGCAAAGAAAGAGAATGTATTGGTAGGGTTTTTGTCCACCATTTATATTATGGAGATGGACGGCTGGGATTGCACAGATCTAGGATTAAGATAAAAATTAATTATAAAACATATACGGGGCGGGGCGGGGCGGTTAGGCTAAATACCAAATTCGATCCACACCCGGGTTTAATTTTTTAATACCATACCCGCTCCATAACCCGGTTAAAGGCCAAAAAACCCACTCCTATAGGATCAGGGCAGATCGGATATCCGCCGGTTGCTGATCAAATTGACATCCCTAATGATGGTATTTTAAACTATTTTTAAGAATGAAGTGTTATTAAATTTGTATATTATTTATGTAAAAAGAAAAGAAATCTTTTCATTTCTGAATTGTTAATCTTTAATTTCAAACATGATTTTCGTACTTCACACTTTTGAGAAATTTTTTTTTTAAATCTTTAAAGTACTTTTGAGGTGTTAGTAATTAATATTAAGGCGTTAGTAATTAATATTAAGGCGTAATGTGTAAGTATATTAAATAGGTAGAGTTTTAAAATGCGTAGAATTAATTTTCTATTGCTTATTATAACTATGTCAATAAAACTTGCAAATGCTTAAATAATAAACTATTGTAGAAAATTACGATGCTTGTGTGACTTTAACAAGTAGAGGTAAAAAAGAACTGAAACACCAAAAACATATTTTATGTCGTCTCCACATCTCATAGTGATATTGTTGTGTTTATTTATTTATACGATATAGTTTCAATCAAAACATTCAAGAAGTTAAGTTGAAAAAAGAAATAATTGAAAAGAAGTCACTTCAAAAGTCGTAAGAAGATAGATTTGGATCTAGATTTCGTAAACGGAAAAAATCAGCACCTTATGCTTTTGAACTTACATATACCGAAACGAGTGCATTGGCCGTAGAACGGCTTGGATTAGAACTGGTCAGGGGTGGATAATACACGCCATAGTTGTATACCGATGAATTGTAGCTCACGTTGGTCACTCCACCTGAACCAAGTGTTGTAGATGGTAGAGACTGCGACCTATGGACTCCACCTGAACCAAGTGCCGAACCGCCCGGTGTCGATGGTTGAGATGACGTCTAATTAAATATAATATAACACCTAATTAGTTGGATTTTAGAAATGAAAAATTCTAGGGAAAAGAGGTTTAAAAGGCAAATACCTTATCAATTGAATCGAAATACATATAATTATAGATAATTAAGCTTGTTACGAACCTACTACTGAAATTGCAATTGTTTCTACGTAAAATTTTGGGAGATCAGAGTAACAGAAGTGTCGTTGTAGGTATTCAATAACCAAGAAAATTCGTTGTGCGCAATTTTTTCAAAATCTGCAAAAGAAAAGTACATCATCAATTACCTGATTCGTATTTGAATTTTTCTTGACTTCCAGCATAGTGTAATTATCCAAGAACCGCGAGGGTTCGTTGTTATGATGATGGTCAATATCATGTCTGCTGTAACAATCAAAGCAAACAGAGAATCCACCATCTGGGTTTTCGAAGCAATCCACACACGTGAAATATACGTCAATTATGAAGTTACTACGATGCTTACAAAACGGCCTTCCACTTTTAACTATACTAGTAGTCATGCACGTGCGTTGCACGTGAATATTTTCTCTATCATTTTTTAGGAATTGTCCTCAATATACTTATAGAGACAAATTATCTTTATTCTCCAATAAGATGCGACGAGCCTAAACTTAAATTGCTATTAATATTATTACATACATCACTTCTTTTCAACTTCTCAAATTAGGGTAGTATCACTTTTTCTTTCAAAACATATCCTACTGCATGTAACACAGACTCAATCATGTCGTGCACACAAGTTCACCTTAATTTCCAGATTTCCCAATGATCTAGAAGTTTTCCTTTCATGTCCAAAATGAGGCTACATAGAGGGTAGTAGATAGCAGAAGTCTCATTAATACTGCATTCCAATGTTGATAACCTGTAGACACATGAACATGAAAAAAGTCTCAACTTTCAAATACGTACTCTTATTTTGCCAGGAAAAAAAGGCCAAGCAAATTGTTTAACCATGGCCAAAGGAAACAAATAACGTTGATCTAATGGCACAAACAAATTATCAAATGCAATGACCAAAAATATACAAATGTAAAAGTTCAATGGAACATGAGAGCCATAAAAGTTCAAATATAAACTATTTTCTTGGTGCAAACAAGTCCAATAGCTGACGGAGCTTAACGAAAGTTAGTTTTCTTAGAGGCAATCCTATCTATAGTTGAAAATCCATCTTCTAAACACATGGCACCGTTGTCACCATCATATATATGTTGTTTCTTTTTTCTGCTTACGATAGTATTCCCTATCTCTTGCATAATATCCACCTTTCACTCTCTGTAACCACCATAGCGACAGAAACCCACCACCATCATAATCATCACACCACAACACTTCTCGCCACCAAATGTTAACAACATCAGTTGCTATAAATTATAAAATGCTCGATCCCACTATCCCGCACCAGTCCACTACCACCACCAGTCCACCATCACACCCCTACCACTTTTTTCTGCCTCACCGATATCACGCGGACAACAGCTATACGACAAGCATACTCACTTGCAACACCTCCGTTATCTCTTTTCAAATCCATTACCCAAAAGTTTACCTTCATATTAATCCCAATCACTACTCTACAAATTCAACAACTCACCAATGCCATCGTCCTATGCAAGTTACATCATCAACAACAATTATAGACGAGGAACTCTTCCACATACATATAATATGAAGCACTGGCTATGGCGAATGTGATAAAGATGAAATAAATCCTGGCCCATAATATAGAAAGAGATTATTTATTAGGGAAAAGTAAATGGAACCAATATATGTAGACGATGCTTATAAAAATGTTCTTCCAACTCAAAAAATGCTGGAGATGAAAAAGGTAAGATGCATTGGCGATGGGTGAGCGACAATGATGATGGTTCAATTGAAGAGATGACATGGCTGATTAGTAAGGCAACAATGGTGGCCATGAGGACAAAAAATGAGGATCATAGTTGGATTGTGGCGTATAGTGGTAGGTCAAGTGGTGCCCATAGTGTAATGAGGGCTATGGTGGTGGTGGGACTGATATTCATTAAAGAGAATCGTTAGACAAGGGAGAGAGACGAGTAGAGGAGAAAGGGAAAAAAGTTTAACTTCTTAGATTAAATGTGACTTGTCAGATCATCGTGTGATAGATTAGATCGGATGGAAGCAGGAGCGCCGCATGTTCATGGGATGTGTTTCTTCAGTATTGGCAATGCCCATAAATGATTGATGTTTGTTAAGCTCCGTCCAATCTCCGAATTTCTTGAGACGAAAAAATAACTTCAGGTACTGATTGGATATGTTTCAAAAAGTAGGTACTCGAGCCAATTTGGTTGCCATATTCAACTCTTCGTCATTTTTTCCAAATGTCCAAGGGAGTTACCTAAAGACTAATGGGATGTATCATCTCAGCTACAGCTAGGGCAGAGTAAATAAAAAGCCACCTCCAACACACGATGTCCCAAGCCCATTAAGCATTAATTCAAGCCATTAGGCTTATGTAGAACGTGTCGTTAACTGAAGAGTAATCAAAATACCTCTTGCGAAACCGAAAACCCTTACTATCCTAAAAGCCACCTCATACATGCCCCAAGTATATTAAGCATTATAACTGAGCTTAATCTCTTGAGTCATAGGTTAAGAGTCACCCTTCAACAGGTTAAAGAAAATAGTGTGAAGCTTAAGCTCGAGTTGTAGGTTAAAAGTCACCCTTCAACAGGTTAAGGAAAATAGTGCGAAGATATTTTGGTACTTTTCATGGTGTGGTGTAAACACCACGAGAAGCATTCAGCTATTGCCAAAGCAGTCTATCATGGAAGGTAACTTTACATGCAGATAATGATCATAACTATTATTCTTTTTCTATGTTATGTCAGCTAGTAAAGATATTCTAAGACCCCATCCAAATTCAAGCTAGAAAAGAAAACTCCAAAGAATACTCAATTACTGGCCAGCATTTCTCTTTAACGATCGTCACCATGCCCAATTCTTTGTAACAGTCTTTTGTAATAATAAAAAACGTGCCTCGACAGGCACGCAGTCGAGGCATGCATATAAGTAGAAAATCTCTCTTGCTAAAGATCATAGCTTGAAGTGTATAAAATCTGGCAATGATTCGTAACTGGATCAGCATATAGAGGTGTTGGTGCCAGGATGGCTAGCTTCATTTGATGGTGATGCCAAGGAAAGTGGGTTCGTACTTACATGGAGGTACCACAAAGGCTATAGTCCGAGTCAGCTTCCAAGTATGTTGATGTGAGACACAACAAGGGTGGAACAAGGGCAGAGACCAAGGGCTTCCCAGACAAAGCTTGAGGGTGGCAGTGCTGCGAGGGCGATAGCGCAGGATGAATATACGACGACAGTCACAGTCCGATGCTTAGGTCTAAAGTCAGGGTCCTGTATGTTTCTCTCTCTAGGATTCTAGAGTGAGAAAGTGAAAATGTGAGAGAGTGAAGAAGAAGTCCTGAAAATGTCCAACCGTCCAAATGAATTCTCAAGACCTCTATTTATAGAGATTGAGATGATGATGTCATAAACCGACACGTGGCGCTCCCCGGGAGTGACACGTCACCGGGGGGTCCACGGGTGCCGGTGCTCCATGGACTGTCGGATCGCATATTCAACCGGCCTGCCCCGCACAGCGTCGCTCTGTCTGTCTGGAAAGACTGGCTCCCACAACGTCGGTGTGGCCAGAGAACCCCCTTGATCTAGCCTCCAATCCAAGCCCTTGCGGAGTCCCACAGGCCTGGCAGCGGTGGGGAAGACCCGACGCCCAACTGCCAGGTGAACTAGGCGCGATGCCCTCCGAAGACCTGCTCCCGTCTCGGAGTGACCCGGGGGTCATAGTCCCTAGGGGTGCCGACGCAAGCCCCCAGTGCCGGAGCACGTAGGCCAGTCACGCAGGCACCCTGACGGAGATAGTGTCCCGGAGGAGTCGCCTATTTCGCAGGCCGAGGTAGCATCCCGGAGGAGCCGTCTACCTGGCCGGCCAAGGTAGCATCCCGGAGGAGCCGTCTACCTGGCAGAAGAGAAGTCTTCATGCCGGAGCACTTGGGGCTCTCTGGCAGAGATAGTGTCCCGGAGGAGTCGCCTATCCCCGCGGGTGAGTCCTTGTGCCGGAGCACTCGGAGCATGTCAAGGTAGCATCCCGGAGGAGCCGTCTACCCGACTGGCCGAGGTAGCATCCCGGAGGAGCCGTCTACCTGGCGGAAGGGGAGTTGAAGAGCTCCCTGGCAGAGATAGTGTCCCGGAGGAGTCGCCTATCCCCGCGGGTGAGTCCTTGTGCCGGAGCACTCGGAGCGAGTCAAGGTAGCATCCCAGAGGAGCCGTCTACCCGACTGGCCGAGGTAGCATCCCGGAGGAGCCGTCTACCCGACTGGCCGAGGTAGCATCCCGGAGGAGCCGTCTACCTGGCAGAAGGGGATTTGAAGAGCTCCCTGACAGAGATAGTGTCCCGGAGGAGTCGCCTATCCCCGCAGGATGATGTACACTCCGGAGAGTGGGTTGAAGCATGTTCCATGACCAAGGCAAGGTGCGCATGGTGTGATGAATGAGTGTGGTGCCCGGGGGCATGATGATATGATTGTGGCGCATGGGCGCGATGAAGTGAGTAAGGTGTCAGGGGCACGTCTGTGTTAGTGGCGTGGCGCATGGGCGCGACGGAGTGCGTGAGGTGCCGGGGGCACGTTTGTGTCAATGATGGCGGCGCATGGGCGCGACAAAGTGCTTATGGTGCCAGGGGCACGGTAGTGTGACGGAGCCTGGAGGCACGGCTGTATTAGCGGCGCAGCGCACGGGCGCGGCGGAGTGTTGAAGTGCGACGCCCGGACGCCGGCGACGGGGTCGCGGAGTTGTGTCCGGGCGACGGGGTCGCGGAGTTGTGTCCGGGCGAAGGGGGTCGCAGAGTTGTGTCCGGGCGACGGGGTCGCGGGGTGGTGTCCGGGCGACGTGGTGGCGGAGTTATGGTTGTGTCCGAGCGACGGGGGGTCGTGGAGTGATGTGTGGCCCCTGGAAGAGAAGGGGGTGGGCTAAGGGTGGCGGGCAAAGGCCAGCCCTTCGGGGAGGCCGAGGCCGACCCCAACGGCGAGGCCAACCCCAACGGCGAGGCCGAGGCCGACCCCTAGGGGGAGGCCAAGGCCAACCTCCTTGGGCAAGTGCCATGGCGCATCGACGGACGACGTGCGAAGTGGGACGTGCGGAGCGGGATAAGGCTTCGTGCGAAAATGAGCTTCTTAGTGACGAAGTAACGTGACGAAAGTGAGAAGTGCACATGACTTGAGCGTGCATGCTTTGACCGGTTGTGAGCGTTGAAAATGACTGTTACTTGTGCGGACGTGTCATGCAAAATGGGACCACAGTGGGCCTTTGGGTACGACCAGAATAGGTTGGGAACAAATGGAAAACAACAATAAAAGTGAGGATTATATAATAGTGAATATAAACTTTCAAATGCATTAAACTTGAACATGGGAAGATACTGAACCATTGCTAATGATTGAAAAACAACTGTTATAACCTCTTTCCCCAACACATGAAGATAGTTGATTCATGAGCTAGCAGTTCAAAATTGGGCCCAAATAAAAAGTTTGTA